>JAAGNO010022656.1:0-10771 GCA_033439905.1 Ceryle rudis | reverse complement strand
GGGGTCTCCCCAGAGCAGAGCCCTGGGAGCAGAGGGGCAGGATCCCCCCCTCCCCTGCTGCCCACGCTGCTGGGGGTTCAGCCCAGGGTGCCACTGGCTGCTGGGTTACAAGAACAGTTTAATACCATCTTGGTCCTGACAATTTTTATTGCTAATGGGCTGAGCTGGAGAGGCAGCGGTGTCTCTGCAGGACCTCAGGGACACACCGGTGCTGGAGGATGATGGCAACTGCATCACAAACAAGCAACTCAACATCTCAGGCAGGACAGCAGCTTTCCAAGCCAAAGCTGTGGCGCCAAAGCTGTTCACAGGGAGAGGAGGTGGCCAATGTCAGGACATCAGAAAGCACAGCAGCAGTCACTGCAGCTCACCTGAGCCAGCTCCTTTCCCTCCTCAGCAAGAGCAGAGAGCCCTGCTCTCCAGGGACAGATTGTGGAGATGACTCCTGGGAGCAGCCTGGGCAGACTCTGTGCTGAGGGACAGAGCCCCAGATACAGCCTCTGGCTGGAGCTCTGCACTGCCAGGACCACTGCCATGGGCTTTGCTTCCCTCTCCCAGGAGGAGCAGCTGGTGCTGGCTCTCCCAAGCCAGCGGGGAGTCCCAGGACAGCGGTGCAGCCAGTCCTGGGTGGGCAGATTCAGGCCAGAATCAAAGGGCAGATCCAGCCCCAAGACCCAGCTGTCCCAGCAGCAGAATTATTTTCTCCTCTGTTTCATTTTAACTTCTCGGTGGTGGTGAGAAGGGGCTGACTGACAGCCTGGGGAGCAGAGCTGCTAATGACTGACAGACCAGAGCCCGCACAGTCTCTTCAGCACTCCCTGCCATCACACAGGCCCTTTGGCCAGCAGGGACCATATCCACTTAGAGGGCAGGACCCATTTTCCACCTGATCTCCCTGAACATCAAGCAACCAGCAGGAATCACTTTCCAGCCCTACCACATTGGCTTCTCCCACACTGTGCATCCTGCCAAGCCTGTGGAATGTGTCTGCTGAGGGGCCATCTGAACACAGGATTTTGGGCAGCTGCATTGGCCCCTTGGTGGAGGGGTGGTTTATGACAGGTTTCCACCACCATACCCTCCTCCCTTGTAAACCTTCTGGCTGCTCACCCCTGTGCTCTGCTCCAACAATTAGCACTTCTCCTGTCCCCACTCCCAGGGAGGTGTCACAGAGCCAGCAAGCTGGCACGAGGCTGCTGACCTCGATTCTGCTGTCAGCCCTACTTAGAAAGGGAGGACAGCAAGCATGAGGACCAGCACCTGCCCACACGAACAATACGCTTCCCGTGAAGCAGGTCACCCCAACTCCCTCGAAGAAAAGGAAAAGCTTTTCAGGGCAGAGTTCTCATCTAACATAAAAAGCATGGGGCCCATGGAGAGAAAGAACAGGCTCTGGATTGAAATCCTGCAAGGGAGAACTTCTTCCTCAACGACAAGCAAGTTGGCTTGTGCCAATGACTGCAGAGATACCACCACAACAGCAGCAGCATAATTCATCCTGCAAGCTCCTCGGGACAGTGTGTTGACAGACAGAACCTAAGCCATTTGCAGTGGACCATTAAACAATTCCACCTCCTCAATCCCCTCTGCAGACTCAGTGCAGACTGCAGCTCCATCACACAGCGGACCCTCAGCAGGTTTGCTGAGGACACCAAACTGGGAGGAGTGGCCGACAGACCAGAGGGCTGCTGCCATTCAGCAATACCTGGAAGGCTGGAGAGTTGGGTGGTGGGGAACCTCATGAAGTCCAACAAGGGCAAGTGCAGACTCGTGGCACTCCTGGGAATTACCCCCCCCGGCCCGGTACAGGTGAGGGGTGACCTGCTGGGAAGCAGCTCTGCTGAGAAGGACCTGGGAGTGCTGGTGGACAACAGGTTAACTGTGACCAGCCATGTGTTCTCCTGGCCAAGACAGGCTCAAGGAAATAATTTAGTTGAATCTGGGGATCGGTGCCAAAAACAGTTAGCAGGGAAATGATCACTACTTGTCTAGAAATGTTATTAGAAGAAGCAAGAGCCAGAGAGAAGGGCAGATTGATTCCATAAGGCCACCGATCCCCTGACAATACTCTATTTAATTATCTATCAAGTCCTTTGAGGGCAAAGTAGATTGCTTAAAGTCAAAAAGGTAAACACAAACCTCACATAACCACAGTTATTACCTTCTAAAAAACAAACAAAACAAAACCAAACCCCAACAAACCCAAACCAACCCACACTGCAGCACGTTCTTTCCTAGGCTGAAGTCTGAGAGCTGCCACCCTCCCGAAACCCCACCCTGGCCAGGCCATTCCTGCCCAGCACATCTCTCATTACTGGAGACTTCCCTCTCTCGCCTTCAGAACTTTCCCCTGGATCTTTCCACTTCTCAAGAGTACCCAAAGGTTGGCAGCCATGTAAAAGCATCTTCTAGACCTTCCAAAATTCCCCCGGCAGGAAGACAGATGTCAGAAATCAACAGCAATTAATCACCAGCATTCTTCTGGCAGCCTGAATAAAATCTGCCTCTCATACGGATCCAGCCCACTCACTTACCTTCGCCGCTAATGAAATGAGCAATCTCTCTCAATTCATCCCGTCAGTGGGCAGATCGCAGTCTGATACAAGCAGCATTAACCCCGAGCCATCCTCCCCCTCGCTACGGACTCGAGCTGCTTTCTTCCGGCAAGAACAGACTCGCCAGAGCGGTTTGGCTTCTGGGCTTGCTCGGGTAATGGGCATCCGAGGGCTCGCTCCGTTTGTGAGCTGCAAAGGTCAGCACGGGGCGATCGATCGATGAAGCACCATGCAATTCTGCACCGAGTCCACCCCAAAAAAAAGTAAGGCACAGATGTGAAAAAGCAAACTGCAAAGGGGAAAGAAATGCAGACACACCACAGGAGGGAGGCAGAGAGAGATTTTAGAGCCTTCTCCAGCAGCACACAGGGAACGATTGGTACAAGTTGGTCTAACCCCCATTCCCTGCACTATCCTGGGGTGTTCCTGCTGCACTCAGGTAGTTTTAAGCTTGAGGGCTCAGACCGAGCAAAACCATCCCAGTGCCAGTGGGAGCGATGAGGCTCTCACGGGTGTGCTGCAGAGTGAGGGAGGGAGGGGGGCTGCAGGGGCAGGACTGCGAGGACTTTCCTGGGGAGATCGATGGAGCCACATCAGCTAAATGGTTTCTTTGCCAGTAAAAAGAGAGAGTAGAAGACACAGGCAGAGGAGAGATTTAGACATGAGAGAAGGAAGGGATTGTTGCTGCTGGTGGCGAGAGCCTGGCCCAGGCTGCCCAAAGAGGTGGTGGCTGCCCCATCCCTGGCACCATTGCAGGGGAGGTTGGCCGGGGCTCCGAGCAACCTGCTCTAGTTACAGATGTCCCTGCTCCCTGCAGGGGCATGGACTAGATGAGCTTGAAAGGTCCCTTCCGACCCAAACCATTCCATGATTCCCTGCCTTCCCCCAGAAACTTGCTCCAGGGAAGCTCTATGGGCAGGACAAATATGAGCCTGTCACTCCACACCTCGGTTAAGGCCAAGTTAGCCAGATGTCACACAAATGCACAGGGAGAGAATGTAGCCAGTAGCTGCAAATAAGATGCTCTGGGATCAAGTGTATTGTCCTCCCCATCTTGCCTGACAAAGACCAGGGAACTGCTTCTGTGAGAGAAACCTGGAGACTCATCTGCACTGACACACAAACGTCTCGTCCCTGCGCGGGGTGGACGCGGGGCTGGGTCAGGCAGGAATGGAGAAACCTGGTGCAAGAAAAAGGAGACACAGAGTCAGGCAGAGAGAGAAACAGCCAGTTGGAGGGGTGAGGGAACTGAAGGCACTCCAGATGGAGCACTGGGAGAGAGGAGACAGGCAGGGGAGTGGTGGGTAACAGCACAGGGGATGGAGGAGAAACAGCCTCTCTGATGGGAAGACAAATGGGAATTGCAGGAGGCACAGTCCAACCTCTCCCCCTCTCCCAAGGCAAAGGTGACAGCAGTTTGGCTTTCAAGTCCTGCCATTTATGCAAATACATGCAAATTAATGCATAGTGATAATGATGGCACACATTTAGGCCCAAGGCATCAAGAAGCCCACGTCCCTTTCACCTGGAAAGGTCTCACCTTCTCCCTAACCCCTCCCAGGGCTGACACCCCCCACTCCCTGCTTCAGGACAACAGCTCTGCCACCTCCCCCCCAAAGCTGGTCACTGCCCTCAGACAAGTCCAGGGCAAAGCTTGAAAAACCATCAGATAACTCCCCCAAGCTTTATTTCAATGTGAGCCTGGAAAGCTGTTCAGATACTTCCTGGGGTGAGGAGAATCTAGCTCAAAGCACTCCCCATTGCTTCCTCGTCTTCTCTGACCATTCCACACCAAACACAGGGCTGAAAAAACATCGTGAGAGCCACCAGCAAACCCATATGTCTACACCCTGTGAGCAACTTGGTAGAAAAGCTAACCTGGAAAGCCTTGACAAGGGGGGTGGGGGGCGGTGAGCAAGACACTTGCCTAAGCCCCAAGGACCCCCGGTCCATGCCTGCACAAAGCAGAGCCCTTCCAGCCCTCCCTGCCAGCACATCCCCCCCACGAGAGGCTCAGCTGCAGTCTCAGAGTCCAGCAGCAAGAAGCTGGCAGGGGCAGAGCTCTTCAGGCTGCCCAGGGCCCTGCTTCACCTGGATTTACTAAGCTCTTAGTGGTTGGTGACAGGGAGAATTCACAGAGAATCCAGACAAAAAAAAAAACCACAAAACTTAACCCAAATCATTTTTAGCAGATGCATTGTCAGTTTAGGTGAGGGGATTTAGAGCTGAATAATTCTCTGAGCAGACGTGGCATTGAGGAAGGTGTCAGGAAAATCCATCGTCTTCCCTGAAGACAGAGGAACCAAGTAAAAGATATTTTAACTCGCCAGCCATGCTGCACTCTAACACGTTTGTTTTCTTCTAATAGGCACTGGAAGGAAAGACAGGCTCTTATCCTTCGGGTTATCTTATCAATTTCTCTACTGAGGCAAAACTGTTTATTTACGGGGATCACACTAAATAACATTTATGCTCTAAGAGCTCAAGGATGCCCTGACAATACGAACCCTGATGAACAAGCCAATACCGATGCCAAATACTATCATTATGAGGAGAGACGAGATTAAGGATCTCATTCTAATCCTTCCCATCAGTATAATGTCATTTGATTTCATTAGGGCTGATTGTGATTTGCTGGTGTAATGAAGGGAAACAGATGACTAAATAACTTGCCCACTGAGGGAAATCAGTGGCAGAGCAGCAAATATAACCTCCTCCTAACTCCAGCACAACACCTAAAGCCACGTTCCCACAGGTGCTCATTCTACGTGCAAGTTCACGGGGTATCAATTTGGGCAGCTCTGATGCTGTCACAGTGACAGTGGGACATCACCAAGCCCCACCAGTGGGCCCCCAGTACGAGGCAAAGGCCAGCATTTGAGCCTTCCCTGTCATCAGATCTGCCTCTGAAACCAAGAGCAGCACTTGCCAGATCCAGGCTCTGTCACTGTCCCCAGCCCCTCCCTTTAAGATGCATTAAAATGCATTTAAAATGCGGATGCCTCCAAGTTCAAGAGAGACCTTTTTCCCTCCCCCCTTTTTCCTAGGGGGATATCCTGGTGGCTTTACACTTTCCACCCTGTCCGTCCGAGCTCAGCTGGCTACACAAGTTAAGATGGGAGCTGTTTGCAGGACAGAGCAGCGGCTGTAGCATTGCACAGCACCTGCCTTTTCAACTGTAGGTGATTTTTTTTGTTTAGTTTTGCATGCAGTTCTTGGGTTTTTTTTTTTTAATTTCCAAGCAGGCCCAGAGACCAAGGTTGCAGCTCTAACTATCAGGGTGGATGCTAGTCACATCCTCCTTTTCCATGCTCCAGCTACCTGAGATCCTTTGGGAAGGGGAGAGGTTTCTAGACTCTGGATCAGTCAGTGACTTCTAAAAATACAGAGACACAGAGCGAAGCAAGCAGGCATGTCAAGGAACAAGCCTTGTACCTTTACAGAATCAGGGGATCGATGTATTGCTTTCACTCCTCGATCATCTCAACCACGACTGTGTGTGGTGGTCTGTCCACAACTCCCAAGTACTTGGAAGGGTTAAAAACCAAAGAAACCAAGCTGCATTTGTTCCTACAAGCTGTTCCCCCGCCTGTCCAGCACTGTGGTGATTACTGACTGCAGCAAATAAGCAGGCTAAGATAATGATAATCAATTAATTGGGCATCACAAGAAACAACAAAATGAAATTTGCTTTCTTGTAAGCTGCCTGGAAACTAAAATTGCTTTAAATCTGCTTCCAAGGCTCAGGGCTGGGTGTCTGTGCCGTCATTTCTCAGCAATACCACGGGCACAAGCAGCTGAAGCCCTTCCTACCTCATACGAAATATTAGGGTCTCTGAGGAGATCACCTTGTTTGCATTCATCAAAGTTCTAATGAACAGAACATAAAACCAATTTTAAATCTCCTTTTAATTACTTTTAAATGCCCACTTGATATCAGAGCAGGAGGAGGAGAGGCTGGTTTGGAAGGACTGAAATCCTCTGCCTGAGCAGAGAGCCCACGCCGGCCAGCGCTGCCATCGATCCCCTCGGTCACACATGAACCTTCCCAGGCAGGGCTGCAGCAGTGGGAAGAGAGCTGGCAGAGCCCCTGGCTGCCTTCTGGAGACCTTTGCCTTGGCGCTAACAGACCTGTCTCATCACCAGCCTTTCCCCGGCCGCACCGTGCCTGCAGCAAAGCTCGCAGCTTCTCTCTAAAGCCATTCTGGAGATCCCAGGACAGTGGACACGAACTACTCCAGTTCCTTCAGAATAAACTCCATGTGAGTCCACTGACTTCAGCAAAGCTACTACAGATTTACACCAAGACTTGAGAATCACATTCCCTGAGACAGACGCATACAAATGAGTCTAGTTTTGATGATTTTAACCAAACCCTTCTGGATTTGCCCGGGTGTCACATGAGCAGAAGGACATCACAAGGCAAACGGTGGAGGCAATGCAGCTCTGCTGAGGCTGGTGCAGCTCATTAAGCAACATCCTCAGTCAGGAATGATCCAGAGACACTTTCTCTTATCCCCTTCCTAAGTGATTTAAAGGACATAAAACCCCCCTGCAAAACAACAGTAAGGGGTGGGGAAGAAAGGGAGTGTACATTTAATGCAAGCCTCAGAGAAGGGGAGAAATAGCTCCCTGTGTAGCATTTTCATGGTCTACACCCACAAACACCTCAATTTTATCCCCCCCCCCCCAGACAAAATACTACAGCTTATCAACAGAAACTTTCAGCACAGCAACTACAGCATCAACCCTGTACTAGACAGCAAGGCTGATGAAAGCCAAGTGAGCTCTAAAAATATGACAGACAATACAAACTTCCTCACCCCATAATTCAAATTACAGTGATCTTTCTCTAAAGTGCACTCCTGAACACTGGAATGATAGAGCTGTAATTGTAACAGAGTAATTTAATTTTGATTTGGATGAAGCAGCGAGCACGACGCAGACAAGGCATAAAGCTCCACTGCTCATATAAAGGTTAAGAAGGTGGTCATTAAGTGAATTGGAGTGCTGAGGTAATCTTGTCGTTTAAGTCAGAATTTCCACTTTTTATCTAATTTACACTAAAATACCTACAGACCCCATCACACTGGTCACAGGCCACCAGCCAGCTTTCAGCTGGGACAACACACGGCTCATTACTTTTGTTGTCTGTGCCCATTGGTGTGGCGGTTTTCACTGGGTGCCCATGATTCCACTTCGGGTGCATCACAGCTCTGAACGATGCCTGGAAACAGAAGGCAGAAGACAGAAAATGCTCCTGTCCCACAGCCAGTGCCTCTCTACCCCCAGAGAGGAGTGCTGGAAACGGCTGGGGTACTGCTGCACAGCCAGACAGGGACAAAAAGGCAACCGAGCTATCGTGACGTGTACAAGGAATGCTGTATCTGCTGTGTGAATGCTCTTACAAGACTGCACCAACAAGTAAAGACTACAGATTCATTCCCTGCTCCGCCTGCACAACTGCCTCCCTGCCTGTATTCCCAGCTGGGCATCTCTGAGCACCCTGATGGACAGAAAGTTGCTTCATGGGTTGGTAAGTTTGTCATGCTCAGCCTGGCGAGCGCGATGTGCCTGGGAGGAGGCCAGCGGTGGATGAGCCTGCCTGATCTCTGCAATCGTCTTATGCCCTCAAGAACGAGCTCTGACAACTCTCACAACAACATGCTCTGCATATTATGAATAACAACGCTGCCCTAGACAGACAGTTTCTTGCTGCAGGACAGGCAAGATGGAAGTGCAGCTCGGGAATGAGCTCCTACTCAAGCAGATGGAGAGCGAGACCATCTCTCCACACAGAAGCAGAAGCTGTGCTTCCATCAGACAGCTCCTGACAGAGGCAGTTCACCACATCTACTCCTCTAAAGCAGGCAGACAGCTTTTGGGAGATGGAGCTACGCAGCCAAGGTTGTGCTAAGAAAGCCTCTCTCTGCTCACATTTTCCTCTCTCTGATCGATCCCGAGCGCAGGGTACACCCGCATTCCAGCGCCAAACCCCGCTCTGGCACAAGCCTGTTTACCCAACATTTCTCTCTCCCTTCCAACAGACACCAGCAAGGATGTCAGGACATAGCAAGGTTTGCTCTGCTTGAGGAGCTCAGACCACAGCCAGAGGCCTTGGCAAAGCTGTTAACACATCGAGACTGAGCCCAAGATCCCAGGTTTCGAGAGGAAGCAGAGACTGCAGGGTCAAGGCACCCTGTACATCACCACCTCTTGTCCCTGCAGCTCGGACACCCTGCACGATGTCCAAAACACTAGGCAGAGGTATTTGATTCTTAACCACAGGGAAACCCTCCAACAGCTGCCCTTCAGCATCGCTGAACGCCACCTGCTCTTCATCTCCCCCCCCTCCATCCCAAACGCAGCACGCAAGGACAAATTAGCACTTGCTTAATTTTAAAGGCTCCAAAGGAACTATAACAGCTGTACTGTAAATCACTCTGTGACTCTTTCTACAACCACTACACAGGTCATAAAGCCTTCCCAGATGCAACGTGAGTGCAGGAGCTCTGGAAGTTGCTGGCACAACTGAGCGCGTGATGAAAGGGGTGTTTAAAGAAGTTCAGCTCCCCAGCAGACAATTCTCTATCAGAATCACACGAACAAAACACAGCAATTGTCACAGAACAACCCCCTGGCAAACTGCGTCCTACAGGAATTATTTCTGTGAAGGAAGCACTTAGTTTCACTCAATATTAATAGAGTCTAAAAGACATCACGTACATTAGATTAGAGAACAAACAGAAAGCAATGTGAATTAGCCAGCAGAGTGGGCTGAATTAGAGATGAAATCATTTAACAGACCAGAGCATTCCTGGCACCTGGTTTCTACCCATCCCAACACCACAGTCAAAATACAGGGCTTTGGTTCAGATTTATTTATTTTTTTTTTTAGTTCAGGGCACAAGATTGCAGACTAAATTCCAAAACCCTATACTGCTGTTATCCTGTCTTTCAATAGGAACAAAACCAAACGAAGTCCTACAAATCCCTTCTCTGGTCTCAAGATTCCCAGGAACTCACTTCCAGCCTGGAAGACATGTCCTTGCCTGGGGCACAGGTTTAAAGACAGGGCAGGGGACACACGGGTTGGCTGTGAAGATGCTGTTCAAAGCCATGCAAGATTAATGCACTGCTGGAGGAATGCACCCCATGAAGCAGGCTGCAAACAGAGGCGTTTTGGCTTATTATGGAAAAATTAAACCACAGATAGCTGGGTAGCAGTCTTGTCACCCCGGATCCCAGTTCTCCACCCGCTGCCTACAAATTGCTGCCCTAAAAGGCAATTCTCCAGCTCGACAGATTTATGCCCAGCACTGCTGTGCCACGGAACGCTCCGAGCTGAGCCCACCAGCCACAATATCACCTCTCTGAATGGTTTGGGTCGCTCAAACACGGGCTTTGCCTCAAAATACTGAGCTTCAGGTGAAAATCTCACCATTTATGGAGTTTCCCCATCTAGCCTTACAGGAAAGCCGTTATCTATAGCATCCCTGCTGTCAAGTACCACAACAGGTCCCCGGGGTACATGGAAAGGCGCTGCGGGAAGAGCCGGGGGCACTTCGGTTGTGTAACTGCTCTCCCTCCCCTCCTGACTCGCTCAGAGGGGATCTGCTCCTCCTTTGGACACTGTGCACCCGCAGGGGGGAAAGTTGTTCTGCTTCTCCCTGCCTCAGTTTCCCCACGTTAGGGAGGAGAAAATATGGTCTAGCAGCCACAGGCTGCAGTTTATGCCTTAGACCCCGGCTCAAGCAGATTCCCAACCTCCACGAGCCTCCCAGACCGGCGGGAAGACACCAGCAGCATCGCGACGTTGTGAGAAGTTTAGAAAAAATAAAATAAATAAAAACTAGTGTCGCCTGGCTCCGAAGGGACGAACCTGCCGTGCCCAGAGCTGCAGCCGATGCCGGGCTGAGCCACGGCAGCTCGGTACCGCCGGCGCTAGCAGCGGGCAGCGTTACCGTCGCCGTGAACTCCCCGGCTCGGCTTCGCACACTGCCGGTGCCCGTACACCGGCGGGACGAGCCCGATCTCCCCGGCACGATGTAAATCCGGAGCCGTTCCGCGAAGGAGCTGCGGGTTTCCACCGCCGCGCCCCTGAGAGGAGGGACCCTGGGGCTGCTGGAGCTGTTCAGGCCTAATTCAAGGATACCAGGCAATAAAGCAAGTCCACAGCCCACCCTGACCCCTACCTGCCCAGAGCAGTGCTGGGC
>JAAGNO010022654.1:62472-73509 GCA_033439905.1 Ceryle rudis | reverse complement strand
GAGCCCCGCAGCCCGGCGGAGGTGAGAGAAGCCGGGAGGGCGTGGAGTGCGGGCAGCCGGACGCTATCCGCCGTGCGGGGCGGCGCTGCCCTGCGGCAGCCATCTTCACACGCGGCCTGGCCGCGGGGGCACCGGTGTCCCGAGCCCGCCGGCTCCGTGGTGCTCGGTAGTGGCAGCTGTGTAGGCTGGGCTGGGGGCAGCGACAGCGGTGTGCCGCCTGCCGCGCCTCCCCGCCCGTGCCGCCAGGACGCGCTGCCACAGCCGGCCCTGCCACCGCCACCCCTCTCGGGGCCTGCAGCCTGGGAGGTGCTTCGGCCCTTTAACGCTGCGAGCTAAAGCTTTGGCTTCCATTCTGGTTGGTCGTTTGCTTGGTTGGGGTGTTTTGGTATTTGCTTGTTTGTTTTGTGGGTATTTTTGGTGGTTTGGTTGGTTAGAGGGGCTTTGGTTGGGTGGTTTTTGTTTTTTTTTTTTTTTTCTTGCTTCCTTGCTTTTGGTTTGTTTTTTTTTTTTCCTTTGCGCTGCTGTTATTTTAGTATTTCTCTGGGTTTTCCTCCATTAGCCATGCAAATGTGTAAATAGTGATCCTTTAGGTGGCGTGATTTGTGTTGATTCAAGGTTGTTATGTGTTTTGGGAAAATCCTGCTGTTGCAGAGTATTTTTTCTTTCCAAAACTTTGAATTGCCTTCCAGGTAAATTAGATGCATTGTTAAAGAAGTGTATTATGCTTGGTGCTGCAGTTGCTGTGAGGCTGTTCCTAGAACTGCTAACGTTAGTTACAGAAACTGTTTTGGAGCACATTTTGCCAGTTGCTAAGCTTCAGTGTTTAATAGTTGAGCAAACCTTCGAATGTTTTTCAACATCCCCTCTGGATTTGCTTCCCATGCCGGCTTGACAGAACTTTATAGAATTAGAAGATATTTGTTTATAATCTTTAATGTGTTTGTTTATATTTCTTAAAGGATGTTTCTGTTTCCTCTTCATCCTTGACCAGAGGACAGCAGTCAAACAGATAAGCAAGGGATGGTTTAAGACTTCTTCCACCTAGATAGGGCTACACAGGGTCGTGTGTTGTCAGCTTGACTAGTTTTGTTTAAGAAGACTGTTAGTGATTTGTATAGAATACTTTTTATGGGGTCATTTTATCTGTCAATAGCACACCTTTTTTTACTCCTTTCTAGATGGCATCTGCTGAAATTAGTACACCCGTGTCCGTGAGGATGACTAGAAAAACTAAATCAATTCGTAAGCCAGAGGTCATTCAGGAATCGCAGTCTGAAGAGTTGGAACGTGCAGAAACAAAGTCAGATGTCAGTGATAGCTTAGAAATGCAAGTTACTAGAAATGACAACACAAATGTGCATTCAGCACAATCAGTTGCTGAACTGCAAGCTGATGGGGACATGTCAGAAGCAGAATCAAACTGCTCTGCCGTGTCTGGTCTTCAGACACCTTTGTTTGTAAGAGTAACAAGACGACGACAAATTGTAGTTCCTTATCAACCAGATTCTCCTGACAAAAAAAGACAGGACAAGGCAGGCTTTCAAAATAAGTTAAGCAGGATTGTGGATGAAGACGATGTCTCTGAAGCCGAGTCTTGTTCCTCTGCTGTTTCTGGTGTCCGGATATCTAATATTACCAGAAGTACAAGAAGCAAGCAAAGGAAAAAGAAATTGCAGCCAGGTAAAGTTCATGAAGCCCAGAGTGAAGATATTTCTGACGCAGAGTCATGCTACTTAAGTTCTCATGTGGAACCATCCATCACTACCAAACGAATTACTAGGAGCATGCAAATGAAATCACGAGCAGCAAATACTAAGGGGACTGAGAAAGGGACCATAATCATTTCAGACAGTGAGAATATAATTGAGGACACCATTAAATCTGAGACAGTAATAATTTCTGATTGTAGACCTGCTGCAGAACTTGTCTCTGTCACAGAAGATGTTTCGTCTGTTACTGAGGATAATAAGGAATCCAGTTCACCTAAAAGCAAATGTTCTTCCAAATCTGCCAATGCGGGACGGAGTGAAGATGTGAAAGAAGGTGCTTTGAATGATGTGACACTCATCAGTCTTACAAAAATGAAACAAAGTGGCACTGAATCGCCTGGGAAAAAAGCAAAAAAAATTACACGGTCTGTTGGGGTAGATGATTCAGAGGCAGCGTGTGGTCAAATACAAGAAGAACACAGTAAAATACTCGTGAGGGAGAGATTAGAGTGTATGGGTCTGTCTTTGACTGATTGCATGAGTCCCAAACAATTTTTAGAATCCCAAGGGCAAATAACACCAAATAAAAGTAAAAAAATTCCAGAATGCGAAAGAGCAGAGGCAGTTGCACAGCAATCTTTCACCCATACTGGTAAGTTAAAGGCTAAGCAAGCCAGCGCACTGAACAGCCCCCAGAGGGACACAGCTGTTGCAGAAAGAACTGGTAGTGTTGTTAGAAACAGGATGCTTGAAATCAGTGTGGATGGTGGTGAAGACAAAACGGGAGAGTCTGCCAAACCTGCAACCCACAGCAGTGAAATATCAGGCACTGAAAATGATTCTCCTGCATTGTTTCTGGGCAAAGATGAAAATGATGAATCTGAAAATAGTGATGTGGTAAACACAGACACAGTTGAAGAGAATCTGTGTTACAAAGAGGCTGATGAGAGGACTTCTTCCCTCAACAAATCTTTCAAAAACAGTTTGCAGCATGCTGAAGGGCTTTTTGTAATTGATACTGAGCCTGGCATGAGTTCTAGCCAAAAGTATTATTTAGATCAGGTAGACCAAGATAGTGATGCTGAAAGTAAGCATGAAGGAAGTGGAAAAGCTGAAGAATCCTCAGATTTGGAAGAGGCTGGAGAGGAATTCATAGATGAAGATGAGAAAGATGAAGATGATGATTTGTTGAAAAATAAGATTGATGTGTAAGTATCTTTTCTGGGAATACGTAAAGTCTGCCATTCATTCAAGCACGTGCATAGGATATGTACATCAAGAGCTAAATGATGTGGAAAAAAATGAGACTGTAGTCTAATCACGTAAGTCATATTGATGTGAAAAGTGGAGTTGCACAGCTTATAAAATACAAATATAACCCATAATATGAGGGCTTGTTTTTTTCAGTTTCATGTATAGCAGAACAGAACTCTCTGATAGATTGAGGCATCCAGAGGCCTTGTATGTGTTTGGCTTAAAAAACAAAATGTGAAACTGGGTTAAACCGGTTCTGCTGAATTTAATTGTTTATTCAGGTCATATTTTTCTTAATTGTTATTTATATCCAAACTGAAAGAATGAAGAAAAAAAAAAATGCAGTAGAATTCTTACACGTCACATAATTAGCTCATGCTTTTCAATCCTAAACAGTTGCATATACTTTTATGTTTTCAATTCTTGTTGTGCTGTGGGACCGTGACACTTTAAATGAAATCAGCCCAGCTGATGATCTCTTGAGCTCTTGTAGTCCAACTCCTGCTAAAATCCCTTTATGTACTGTATATGTTTAAAGCATAATACTCTGTTTAGTTTGGATAAATAAGTCTTAATCTTCTGAAAATATTCAGGTAGGCCAGAAGCCTTTGAAAAACTATCATGGACTCAAGAATTCTTAGAATTCAGTATAAAGCATTACAGGAGGTGTGTCAGTTTAATAGAAAGTTTTAAAGGGCTTGTATTAATTAATAAGCATTCAAGCTGCAATAAATATCTGTTGTATGGCTTTAGATACTACAATATTTCTCCATAATACTTCGTAGCTTTTAAGCATTCTTGTAATCAAAAACCTCCTGTTGAGTCAGACATCATGCATGCTGGATACATTCCTTCAGCTGCCTGAATGAAGTAATGAAAAAAGTGTGAAAGATTCTGGCTTTGAAACATTTACTGGCAATATTCCTAGTACTGGTATACAGGCAAGGACTTTTCCTATGATGAATTCAAGTGTCTTCATACTTTTCACTAAGAGTTGAAAATATTTTTACCACCTGCATGTTGTGCTTTTGTGGGTTTTTCTCTTTAGCTCACAAGCTTCTCAATGTGTAGAAGAAAAATGCTGGTCATGAGTTCTTTTGGCAAGGTTAAGTGACTTAAGAATTCAGTTTGATAGAAGATAGTGATATCTAAGATAAGGATACAGCATTAGAGTTAATATGAAAGATTTATGGAAGTGATTCCACAGGTATTGTTTAATCAACTCTCATTTCATATAGTGGCATGATATTCCCCCCGTCCATCTCTAAGTGATTTATTTCTTCTAGATACCACGTCATTGCAGAACTGAACTGGGAAGAATAAGAAAAATATTTTTTTGTTTATCTTTCCCAGAGGACAGTAGAAGGTTTAGCTGCGTGCTCGTTACAATATTCCAATAATTAACTATTTCTCTTCTAGTTTACATCTTTCCAGCAGCATAGACCCTGGTTTGAATATCAAGAAGCTTGGAGGCTTATATATTAGTTTTGATGCAAAAAAACAGAAGCCTGGGTCAAGTGCAATTAAACAACTGAAGGAGAAAAAGAAGGACCAGGTAATGTGTTTACAATTATATAGCTACCTCTGACTACGGTAGCACAAAGATGTTGATTTACTTGCTTTTAAAGTAGTATCCTGGTTTATGACTCGCTGAAAACTTCCATATTTTTGGTCAAAGTGTGGATTTGCATTTGGTTTTAGTGCCTGTGTTTATACTTTATGGTTCATGAGCTAACAAGATACTTAGTCCATAGCAAGAATGATTTTAAGTAAATTAAGGATGGAACTAGCAGTTTTATATCAAAAGCATCCTTTGAGCTAAAGGTAATGTATTATTTTCATTGAGACTCCTTTTGTAGCCTCATCCATGATAGCCCTCCTTTATTCT
Organism: Ceryle rudis; assembly: GCA_033439905.1. Taxonomy (NCBI): domain Eukaryota; kingdom Metazoa; phylum Chordata; class Aves; order Coraciiformes; family Cerylidae; genus Ceryle; species Ceryle rudis. Next base: position 68,658 of record JAAGNO010022654.1, on the reverse strand, counting down.
AGAGCATTTGCTATCTCACTTCTTCCAGAGCTAGCCAGCTGCTTTCTGTTGTTGCCTAGGATTCTGTTTTGAAGATGCCTACCACTTTTGTTGTGGACCAGAGAAGCTCAAGTATTACATTTATAATGCATGCTTAGATTCTATGTGATTCCTTTAGTAGGTTCTGTAAATATGGTTAGGCAGTAAAATTTGTATTAGTGAGATGACTGTCTTAACATTGAAAAAAATGCTTGCAGCTCTTGCAGAAGAGTATAATAACTCCAGATTTTGAAAAAAAAGAATGTGTCCCACCCTTCAGGGAGTCACTTCATCAGCTGAAGAAACAGCGCAGGGTAAGTGAAGAGCTGATAATGCCTGTCGTGGTTTCACTGGGACGGAATTGTAGGCCTGCCATGGTCTGCAGGCCGTTAGCAGTTTAGAGTCAGCAGAGGTAGCTGAGGTTTGCTGGGGGAGGGGGCCTCCTGCTTGGGCTCCTCCTGACCACGCTCCTTTTCCCCGCTCCTGAGGCCTGCCTTCCTGTTTGTTGTAACCACCGTACATTTTCTGGCCTGAGTATAACTTTCTATACTTTATACTGGCATTAGTTTTGCTGTTTCATTAAATCCCTTCTCATTTCAGTCCGTGAGCCTCCTCTCCTTTGCCCGATTCCTCTTCTCTGCCAGGGAGGGATCATCGGGTGATAGAGCAACTGCTGTAGTTTAGCCCCGGATACAGGCTAAACAGAGACAATGCCTAAAATAACAAAACAAGCTTTGGTAGAAAGCCCTGTGCTGGGACCATGTGCGTGTACAGACCTGACTGGAAGTGATGACTTGCAGTTTTGTGTCTTCCCCAAGTGAAAAGCCATCCTTTTAGTCACCAGGACAGTGAAGTGAAAGATAGTGTTCTCAAATGATACAAATCTGTCATTAATACAGTGCTGATGACCTTTGTGTTATAAGGGTTATAAAATACACTTTTTAAAGGTACAGAGTTTTGCTTTATATGCTTTATCCATCCTTTGGAGGGGAGAGTTCCCTGCTTTATTCTGTTCTGGTTGCCAAATGCAAATTTATTATTCTTGGTATTGCATTCTAGGCAGAGCGAGAGAAAACAACAGGTGATGGTTGGTTTGGTATGAAAGCCCCAGAGATCACAAGTGAACTGAAAAATGATCTTAAAGTTTTGAAGATGAGAGCTTCATTGGACCCTAAGCACTTTTATAAGAAGAATGATAGAGATGGTCTACCCAAGTACTTCCAGGTAAGGCAGCAGCAGCAGGTGGATTTGTACTGCTGAAGTTCATAGCACCTATTCTTATTCCCTGCCTATTTTGTAGGTAGCCTCTATGTTGATTTCATTTCATAGTTTAATAATTAAAGTATTTTGATTTATATGGCTGCAGTTTCCAACTGCTTAACTCCGAATTACATATATGTATATTTTCAGCTGATCTCATGGTAGTGAATAAACATCTGACTTAATCTGTATTCTGAACCAGCAGTGGACTGCTTTTTAGAAGTAGTAGCCTTTTTAAACAAGTGTGTAGAAAATAATTAGCATTTATTTTCTTACTAGCTAATACAGCTTGAATGGAGACTGCTAGCTCTGTCATCAGCCAGGATTGCTGCCACTGTAGCTCTCAGCTTTTAAGTGGTTTGCATGAAGGAAATAATTAACTGCAGAAACTCTAGAAATAGGCTTCCATCTACTTACACCTGTTTAAGGAAATTGTTTTCATTTTTCAAATTATTACCACTTCACTTTAAAAGGTGAGTCTTGTATGTCTTGAAGTTTCTGGGCATGGAAAAACTTGGACAGACACACAGTGAGATCTACGCAGGTCTTCTTTCCACTATGTGAAACACATACTCCATGTATCTCCGCTACTAACCTGAATCATCGGAACTGCTGGCTGGAAAAAAAGTGATGCGTTCCAGGATGAAGCCCTTGTATTAGAGCTGGATTAGCTGCTGTGTAGCCATCTAGCAAAGCAACAGTCCAGTGCTGAAAATTGTACAGTCTTAAAGCTCAGGCCCTCCTCAGGGCACCATGCAACGAGACAAAAAAGGGACTGCATAGAAAACATTGCTTAATTCCTTTGTTATTTTGCACTTTCTTAAGGTCTCATTTTAATCTCTGTGTCTTTACACTTGTTGCTGAGGATTAAAAAAAAAAAGGGGGTAAAATAACGTCTTGCTGTACAGTAAGAATGTTTTAATTTCTGTTTCCTAGGTTGGAACTGTGGTTGATTCTCCCATAGACTTTTACCACAGTCGAATCCCTAAGAAACAAAGGAAGAGAACAATTGTTGAAGAGCTGCTTGCAGATTCTGAGTTTAGAAGGTATTTAAAATGGTTTTATAATTCTAATATCCTATGTAAGAGAGGAGTATTTTTAGCTAGATAACCTTTTTGTAGTTTTTATTCACCTTACACAGGTTTTCCATACTTCAAAGAAAACTTTTTAGTCCATTCTGACGTTTCATTGGCACTGCTGTTGAGAAGATCTAAGGGTCAGGAGATAATTAGACAGCGTATTTTCTGAAGAATATTAAAGGGTTTTATCCAACCTGGGTCATTACTGTTGGCAGCCACTCTTAAAATAATATCAGTGTTGTAAAGAGATAGCTTATCAGCCCTAATCTGGTTCACTTCTAAAAGGAGTGAGTGCACTGGTTTACACTAAAATTGGAGGGCTTTAAATGAGTGATTTATGTGTATGGGTGCCCTTATTTTTGTTGTTTAAAGACTTACTAATTAATTTTTCTTGGCTTAATTGATAGAAAAGTGCTGACTGTAATTCTGTGAAAGTTGATAGGATTTTATTTTATAAGCATGTCAGTCTGCCACTTGTCCTAGGAATCAAAATTGTGCTAGAAGTCTTAATTGAAGGGTATGATTGGATTAATTAATGTCTGCCTAACCTACGATATCTGGAGTAGAACCCTGAGTTAATCCATTTTGATATTGGTTATTACATGATGCTAATCTGCACCTTTTTTTTCCCCCCCATAGTATGTTTTTCTGGTAGTAGTACATGGTTTGGCATTACAAGGTTAATGTCAGGCTTGTAAATGAATCATTAATGTTGAGAAGGCACATTAGTGTAGCTACTTCACTAGTTTTCTGGCTTGACCCGATTTATAGGGTATTTATTAAAAGCTATTTAAAAAAAATCAGTATTTGAAATTTGATCAGTTAATTTATGTTGTGGCTAATTAAGGGCTTTAACCAGATGCTTTAGCGTTAGTGCGGATGTTTGTCAGGTTTCAGTGTTGCAATTAAAAGCCTCAGTACTGCTCAGTGTGCAGTGATCCTTTGTGGTAAGTGGTACAGGGACACAATAATCTGTGTTAGAGGAGTTAGCAACTCGCATTCAGTATGTCGTGTTCATTGTTTAGTGTTAATCTCATCTGAGTTTTCAATCCTGACTAGAGTAAGGTTGATTGCGTTTGCGAGAAGGTGGTAGAAAAATGAGAATACTTTGTCCGTAGTATTGCCAAAATTGATGAGTCTTCCCCCTATGAGCAGTAGCAGTGGTTTAGCAAAATGTGATTGCATACACAATGAACAACCCCGGTTATGAAAAATTAATGATTCTTCAATCACATTTACTTTTAATAGAAGTATTAAAAAATAAATTGCCTGCATTAATCATTAAGCCAAGTGCTGATTTCCCTTTACCTACACGTAAGGGTATAAAATTAAAGAAATCTGACTCGGAAAACATGAGAGAACTCAGTTTGACAACTTACATGTAGAGTACTTTCCATGTTATCTTTTCCTCTACCTTGGTTTACCATGCTTAAAAGTAAATTATCTATTTTGTTCAGATATAATAAAAAGAAGTATCAGGAGATCATGAGTGAAAAAGCAGCTTTTGCAGCAGGGAAGAGGAATCGGAAGAAGAAGAAATTTCACAATTAAGACTTGAAGAAAAAAATAACAAGATGGAACAACTTATTTGTTATAAAACTTTTTACAGAATGCTTTCGTTGTGGTGTTTTCTTTTTTAAGATTGCAGGTCTTGTGCAAATTGAAGTTTAGGGATTTTCTTGCAATGAGAACTTGGCAGGGAGCTTTATCAAATTACAGGTATCTAAATTGAAATTAGCTTAGCTATTAAAATGAATTTTATTTAAATTAATGTTTATGTAAAAAGCTAATTATATGAAAGCATATTGTTAAAGCTGAGCACAAAATCCAGCTTCATGGATTATGGTCTCTTCAAGCTTCACATCAATGAATTATTAAATTCAGTTTAAAGTTATGTGTGTGATTCACCCTGCCACCTGTTATTTACCAGAACACACTTTTCCATGGCTCCTCAGAGGTGGTGCCAGACAATTCTGTAATAGAAGGTATTGAGAAATAGTTTGGCTCTGAAGGGTTTAGTTCACACTGACCATGATGGGATTGAACATGTCTGGTATTCAGCATATACACATATACTTTTATATATATATGTGTTATATATAATTTATAAATAAACAAAAGGAAATAATAAATGAGATATACATTATATAGTGTTTAACAAATAATGTAAATATGTATTATATCCTTTTAACATTCACTCATAATGCTTTTATTAATTTTGGCCACTTGGTAACTGTCTAATGATCTTTCTGAAGGTAACTTGATGGGGGGTCCCTTGTCGAGGGTGTGGTGTGCAGATTGTGGTCTGGTAGCTGACTTGGAATAGTTCTTCAGGTAAATGACTAGAGTGAGTTTGGAAGGCCTCTGCTGCCATTATGGAACCAGAGATGGCATCAGCTCAGTTCCCCTTTAGTGAGTGTCCATAACCTCCTGTGATTGACCCTGATGTTGCGGTGTTTGGTTGTTTTTTGGTGACCTGGTTGTGCTGTTACAGTTAGTGTAACTCAGGTACTGCCCTTAAGTAGCAGAAAAGATGGATGGATAATAGAAGGAAAACTGTCCCTACATTGTCTGAGGTGGACTGGGTGAGAAAGATGTAGAAGTGATTATCAGAGGGCCAGTGACGTTGATTTTCTTATTGTATAAACTTTGAATTTTTAAAGGTTGCAGATCTTAAACAAGTATGCTTTTCATTGGCAAATGTTTAATCTGAATTTTTCTACTACTGAGAATTAAAAGTGTTTTTTGCTTTTTAAGGACTAGCTATTTATGCTTGAAATAGCTAGAAATAAATATGCATCATGGTATATGTAGATCACCCAACTTAAGCTTGAAAGAAGTTTTCTTCTGATCCTTTGTTTGGTTTTGGTTTGTTTGTTATTTTGAGTTTGGTTTGTGTTGGTTTTGTGTGTGTATGTGTTTTGTGGGTTTTTCTTTGTTCAGGGGTTTGTTTTGTTTTGTCATTTGGTTGTGGGTTTTTTTGTTTGTTTGGGGGGGGCTTTTTTACATTCTTCTGAAGTTGACCATAATGTTTTGCTACCAGAAACAGATGGGAATCTAGAGTCTTTAAAATGTCTTGACTGCCTGGAGATAAACAGGGTGCAAATTAAAGTGAATTTGTTGGGAAGTATCAAACACAGACAAGTAGAAGCACCCATCCTCAAGTCTCAGCTAACATGCAGATGCTACTGTAATGCAGTTCTGTGTATGCTAATATCTCGATTCCCTGTAAAAGATAAAAAAGCCAATAAAACCAGCTGTGGTGTCTTGTTTTCTGGCTAAGGCATGGAAGCACCAAAAAAAAAAAAAATAGTAAAAATACTGAACACTGATGAAAGAAAACAAGGCACCACGGTAGCTGTGATTGAATTGTTTTCGTTGGAAAAGACCTTTAAGATCGAGTCCAACTGTTAACCCAGAACTGCCAAGTCCACCACTAAACCATTTAGTCCTGTTACATCCTGGGATGTTCAGGTGCAACTTTGCAAAAGCAATGTACAGCCCCAAAAAACTTTAAAAAGAGAAATGCAAGCTTTGTTGTTACACAGCAAACTCCAACTCAATGCCTGTTGCTCAGCTTGCTCAGCAGCTAGTTAGAGAAGCTACTTCATGTACAGCATAGCTAGTGAGGGATTGGGTTAATGTTCTAGACCTGTTGCCTTTGATTTTTTGCACATCTCCTGTTTTGCCGCACCCTGTGCCCAGCAATTGCCCATGTTCTTCTGTGGGAACAAAGGGTGAGATGTACCTGGGAAGTGTTTGCTGCAGGGTAGGACCTGCAGTTTGTGTTTCCCAGCTTGCCAGTCAACTATTGCTCGAGACTGTGCTT
>JAAGNO010022654.1:0-62372 GCA_033439905.1 Ceryle rudis | reverse complement strand
GAAGTGTTTGCTGCAGGGTAGGACCTGCAGTTTGTGTTTCCCAGCTTGCCAGTCAACTATTGCTCGAGACTGTGCTTCAGCCTCTCCTCTTAACCATCAATTTTCATAAATGCATAGGCAGGTAGTATTTTGGACTCCTCTACCTTTCAATTAAATTTGGTTGAAAATGACAAAGTTTAGGTTGCTGGGGAGAGAGTAAAAACAAAATGCACCATGTGATTGTATCAGTTGCAGGCAATATTTTCTTTAATGTCTGTCAGAAGTATTTGTGTTAATTTGTAATTGTCTTTACTGGCATAGAACGTTATTAAGAAAAAACTTCCCCAAGATTAAAGGGCAGTAGGTACCATGTTGCTTTTATTTATATATTTATATGCATGTATCGCTGGTTTGGATGTCACTGGAATGCTTTGTATGGACAGTAAAAACAATTCCTTTCTTCTGTTTCTTTATGCTTTTCTTGTTTTTGCCAGTATTCCTTTTTCTTCCTATCTTTGGGGCAGAGACTATCCAATGGTTGCACAGCCCAGTGACTTCAGTTATCCTAGATGACGTTACAGCCAAAAGACTGTAATGAAAAGGGATTAGGCTGGCAGTGGCTGAGGTGTCGCTGGTGTGGTGCCATTAGTAGGTGTGGTTAGTTTAGGAACAGATGTAAAATATTTCTCACTTTTCTCTGTCATGCTGTCATTGTTCATACTTCTTCCTTTATCCTTCTTTGCGGAAGGTCTTTAATCTCTCTGCGGTGAACTTAGTCTCCTTAAAATGGAAGGTGTCTTCTTATTGCTATTTTCCATGTGATAAAAATATTTTTGATCTCTTCATTTTTAAAAGTCCTGTCTTTATCACAGGAGCCTACCTAGGTAAGTCTCGCTGAGATTTGGAATCCTGCCAGAACGTGGGTCGGAAGGGACCACAAGAACTTGTCCTGTCCAGCCTCCTGCTCAAAGTAGGGTTAGACTGGGTTGCTCAGGGCTTTATACAGTCAGCTCTGGAAAACCTACAAGGATGGAGGCTGCTCAACTCCCAGAGCTCCACTGCTCAGCTCTCCTCATGGCAAAATAAGTTCTTCATATCCAGTCAGATATAAGGATTATTATTGATTATTAGACTGCCTCTTCGCCCTTGCATTGTTTTCTTTTTTTAGTTACTCTGTACATTTGTAACAAGCAGCATCCAATTGATGTTGCTTGCTATAATTCTTGATTTTTTTTTTCTCCTGATTTTCTTAATGCATTCCAAAGGAATATATTGTTCTGCAACATTTTCCTCAAAACCCTCTTCATACATACTCTTTATGGAATTGTGTCTCCATACTTTTCCACTCAGGTTCACATTAGAATTTGTTACGCAGCCGGTATCGTGGGAGAGCCATTCCTGTGCTTCCCTCTAGCAAACACCCTGCTTCTTCCACCTGCCGTTTGTTCTTTTTCTTTTGGACAGTAGCTCTTAATTAACATGCATTTTTAAAGTACTGAGTATGTAACTATAGCTTGCAGTGTGCAAACATCTACATGGAAAAGCTTCATCCTTCGAAGTTTTTTCATTAGGAATTAAGTGAATCTTACAGAGCTAGCTAAATGCAAAAAAAGGGGGGATAGCATTTGGTGAAAAGCATTTGCTGGAAGTGACTGAACAAGGAGGAATAATTTGTCTTCTGTTGTATCATTCGTTTGCCTTTTATGGGGTTAATGCAGAGAGAGGGTTTGGTTTTGCTATTTATCTGCAAGCTGAGAAAGTTTGATGTTTCTGTAAAGGGCTCTATCTTTTAGAGCTAGATGGCATTCTTGAGTGGGTCCCTGCTGCAAAGCGGTGACAGTTAACGATGGTATTTTTCAATTATGTGCATTTTTCCTTTAATGCTTTTAAATAAACAATTATAGTTTGAAAAAGGGGGTGTAGTCACACGTGAGGGATTGAAAACAAATTATCAATAAAGCCACCAATGGAATAAAATCATTAATGAATAAAATAACGTATCAGATTAACTAATTTAAGTCCTGAGCAAATTTATAAAGTCCTGAGCAAAATCAAGCTGTAGATTTTACCACCCAGGGGGTTTTTTTATTGCTGTTATTAAAATGACTCTTTATCTTCTCTCGGGACGGGTGTGTAATTTAGGAAGAAAATTTAGGAAGAAAAGACGGTAATAATTCAAAGCGTTAAATGCTTCTGGTTTTGTCTGTTGCATTTCGTGGGCTTGTTTTGTTGCTTGCAAGTAACCGGGACTGCGGCACCGCGGGCTGCCGCTGAAGCGCCTCCGGCAAAGGCACAGCCCTGCTCTTGCCAGGCCGAAGGGCTGTCCCCAGGCCGAAGGGCTGTCCCCAGGCCGAAGGGCTGTCCCCAGCCCGGCCTCAGCCGGGCCGCAGAGCAGCCCCAGGCTGCTTGGCAGGTGCCGGCGAAGGCGCGCGAGCAGCCCGCCTGGCGGGGCTTTGCTCAGTGCCTTTCCTACGGTGCGCGCTTTCCAACCGCTGCGGCGCGCGGCAGCGGAGGGCTGCGCGCCTCTCCCCGGCCGCGCGCCGCCAGGGAGCGCAGAGGCGCGCGGGCAGCAGCCGTTGCCTGAGGGAGGAGGAGGAGGAGAGCAGCACGTCTCCCGCTGGCCTGCTGCGAACGGCCGCTCGCCGCGGCGGCCATCCTCGGCCCTCCGCCTTTCTCGCGGTGAAGCGTCTTAATGTCGCTGGGGCCTAGCGGAGGAGGGCGGTTGGCGGCCGCGTTCGATGGGGGCTCCTGCCGTTGACTCCGCCCGCTCCCAGCCTTCCCCAGTCTCCGTCAGGCACTCTGGGAGGCGGGCCCGGAGAGCCTCACTGACGGGAGCGGGCCGCTGGAAAGCGACAGGTCGGTGGACCGGATTGCTCCGGCGGTGAGGTAAGGGACGAGAGAGCGGAATAAAAGAATTTCAGCCAAAAGGGGAGGAGAAAAATGGGAGCCACGACTCCGCCGGGACTCGAACCCGGAACCTTTGAATCCCTTCACCCTCTAGAAGTCCAATGCGCTATCCATTGCGCCACGGAGCCACCTGTTGGAGCGTTTGCGCACCGCCCAGAGAGCCTGCGCGCGAGGCTCCCCGGCCGGCGCCCCGCTGCCCTGCGGGAGGGGCCCGGGCTGCGGGCAAACTCGGCCTCGCGCCTTAGCCGTGGATGCTTTTTTTCTTCCGTATGTTGTTTTTAATAGTTTGGGTTTTAACCGCTGTCAAGAGGCGGCTGTGTAAACGAGTTTCGAGCCATCCTCTGTGTGCCACTTGAGAGCTGCCCACAGCCGGGTCTTGGTGGGGCCCACAGGCTGTGTCATTATTTCTTATAAAAGGCTAGCTTTTTGAAGTTCATCAGTAATCAGTGTAAAATATTTGTTGCCGTCCCACTTGGAAGTTTTCAATATTAATCCTTATGCTCGCGGGGAATGTAATTACTACAGTTGCCTTATATGGCGTAATTGTTCCTCCAAATTTCTATACATTTGCGTAAGGAAGTCTTTATAGGGTTGAGTCTCTTGTCACAGATGAAGGTGATACACCGACAAATTAGATCAAATCATTTTGCTTTAACAAATATGAACATCATTCATATTGCAGTTACTTGTAATTGCTTTTAACAGCACTCCACTTCTAGAGTAAGCATGAACATTTTAGACAAAACTTTCAAGTCATAGCATCATGGATATGGAAACTACACCGAGTCAGTTCCAAAGTCATGTGGAACCAAGTTGTTTTAACATTAGTGATTTCCAGTGTCTTAGTTTTCAGGGACATTCTAAAGCTAAGGGGATTGATTTTGATTTTAAACAATAGCATCTGAATTAAAGGAACCAAGAAAACTATGTTTCCTGAGCATCCCATGCACTGCAGCATTTTGTTGGCTTTCCAAGTGCTACATGAGATAAAAAAAAAAAAATACCATGTGGGAATCTAAAAGACAAGACACAGATGACTAGTAAAAACGTGCCCATGCAATCTCTGCTATGCTGCTGCAACTTTTGTGTTGACAGAGAAGTAGGATGTGGAAATCACACCTGGAAATTAGTGCCGGAGACATTAAAAAACCCCTTGTAACTGGAAAGAGCAAAAGAGAGAATAAATTAGGAAAATAATTCTCTATTATGTGACAATATTTTCAACATGGATGAAAATGACAGTATCCTTGGATTGTTCCAAATACTGTGAATGCATATTAAAGGGAGCAATGAGTGACCTCTATCTAAATCCCCCCTGGATTCAATAGAACAAGTTTTTCTCTTAAAAGTTGTAATAAGGGTCTGTAACAAGTCTTTGATGTTACTTTTTTAAACCAAGGGTAGGCATATTAGAAACCCCAAAAGACAAGAATATAAGGTTATTCTTTCTTTAGCTCTCCCCAGAAGTGAATTCTGAGCCCAGGCGAAGCCTCTGGCTTCCTGTTGCTGCGTTGACTCCCTGGCTCGGCTCTCCCGCGGCTGCCCCTACCGGTCTCGGAGCCGGGATGCGGGGCTGCCAGGCACTAGGTCGCGCTGGAGGGCTCAGAAGAGTGAGCTGGAGCCGGAGCAGGCAGGGCTGGAAGGAGGTCGGCTCTGTAGTGCTGTGGCCTAGATTACACAGTAAAACAGTTTTGTGAGAATCTCGTGTTTCACTTCATAGTAATTTTTGAAGTATCAATATCCATAGGAGTGGAGAAAAACATGAAAATAAGTGCACCCTGAAATCTGAGGAACCAGGAAGCTAGTCAAATTGATGTAGAATAACATGATTAGGATGCACAATCCCCTAGCCATTGCATCAAGGGCTGAGACACTGTGTGTAATGAATAACCAAGGTGACTCAGGTAATGAAGGCAGACTGATAATATGCCCTGTGATTCCCATGAAGTCAGCTGGTGTTCCTGTGGCCAGCAGTGAGCCAAAACTCGTGAGCTGGGTAGCTGTTAAATAGTTCTGGCAATGCTGCCCAGAAGCTGGGGAGTTACTGGAAGGTTTCAGTAGTTACAGCAGCTACCATATTTGAGGGACACCCTCCAAGCGAACAAACTCTTGTGGAGACAGAGCAGTTGCAACCACAGACCAAGAATCACCAAGTTGTACAAGATTCAGAACAGGTCTGATTGAATTTACAAGTTATGGGTCCATATGGTCTTGTCACAACTCTTGTGTTGTGGACAGAACTCTTCATAGTGCTCCTGGTAAAGGAATGCAGAGTGTGGAAAGTTTGAGTCCTGGAGGCGCTGCACTGAGTGAAAGAAACAACTTTTGTTTTTAACAGCTGAGCTGATCTTCAGAATAATAAGCTTAAATTTATGTTCGTGCAACTCGAATAAACCACTTGTAACTAAGAATCACCATAAACATCTTGTAGTTTGTGAATACCTGTGGGGTTAAGTGACTACTGGCACTTTACCAGAAGATTATATGATCCTGCTCAAGGGTGACAGAGCACTGGAACGAGTTCCCCAGAGAGGCTGTGGAGTCTCCTTCTCTGGAGATTTTCAAAACCTGCCTGGATTCGTTCCTTTGTGACCTGTGCTAGATTATATCATCTTGCTCTGGCAGGGGGTTGGACTTGAAGATCTCCAAGGTCCCTTCCAACCCCTGACACCCTGTGATACCAGTGTGATTTGGCAACATGGTACCTTTGGACAGCACAGCACTAAATGACTGCAGGTAGTGAAGAATAAGAGATTGCTGTGGTAAAACTAGCTCTGAAGGCGTACAAGTGAAGAATTCTGACGCTCATGTGATTGCTATTTCCTCTAGCGTTTTCACTTTAGTTAGTTGGTTTACATAGGTCAGTAAGGGCTGGCTGTTGGTGCTGTTCATGCAGGAGGACTGACTGGGGAAGCGTTTGGAAATTTTCCAAAGATATTTTGAATTATTCAAATCACTTTCCTTTTTTTATTCTATAAATGTTGTCTCAATGCAAAATCCACCTTTTCTTTTGAACAGCAGATGGAGCTGCTGCATGAGAAACAGGACAGCTCTCAGTTCGTGAACTAATTGAAATGTGATATGTTAGGTAAAACCAGATGAGATTAACCTTTGCTGGAGTCTGGACCTGGATAGGTCCTTTGGACTTTCCCTCTTCTGGGATGGGCTGAAGTCCACTTTGTTGCAGGCTGGCTTTCATCTTCGCTCCTCTTTATGCTCTATTTCAGTGAGTATAAGTTTCCTGGAGTACAGTTACGCTGGTTTTAGTTTTGGCATTTAGAAAATGTTCACTGAACTCAGCTAGGTGCCATTTTGCTAATTTTAAATAGGAGGAGAAACAGAGGTAGGAATACCTTGACAGAAGACAACAAGTACATCAATGACAAGCCAAAACCAGTGTCATCCTATAGCACTCTTCAAGAAACTTTTTGCAACTTGGGTTTCAGCATTAAATTATGTCATTATGAAGGAGAAAAAAAAAAACAAACCAACCATGTTCTGTATATCCAATTAATGTTGGTAAGGTTTGAGCTTCATTAAATTTATTTTAAATTTTTTTGTTTCCGAAATGCGTAGGTTAAGTCAAATATGCTTCAAAAAAATCCAAAGCAATGCCTCCTTTTCACTATCTAAAGCTATTCTTAAAAAACCCCTCCTTTTTTGTTATTCTTAAAATCACATTTTATTAATATTTTTCATAATTTTATGTTTGTTTTCTGGTGGGAACTTGCTTTGCAGAATTATTTCTTGTTTGATTGGTGGGCCTTTTCTACTTTGACCTTTTCTGTCCATTTTCTATAGCTTAATATTGTGAGAATTAGCTACTAGCATTTTTCAGTGGTGCTATATAGTTCTGCATTGCACTTGTATTACACTGCATTTCAGAAACGTAACTCTGCATTTCTGTTGCCATGTCTGTCTATGCTATTCTGAAAAGATGGTATTTTGCTTTCTATTAACATTTCAGGTTTAATAGTAAGACCAAGTTTCTCATTCTCAAACAAACTATTTCTCATGCAGCTCTTTTCAGTGTCCTTTTGTCTACTTTCCTCAAGTTGTGTTCTGTGCAAAGTACTCATCCGTGATGCATTTTTAATTACTTTTCCTAACTACAGCTACCCTTGATCTTTGGCCTGCCTGGGTTGGGATTTCTGTTTGTGTTGCAGCTCTCCATTTCTATTCCCTTAGTTCCACTTTTTTTTGGTGTGTGTGAAATCCTAGACACATTATTTCATTCACCTTATTCTTCTCTAAGCATTTCTTCTTCATCATCTTAAAATTGTCTTCTTGGTATTATGAAATGTTAGTTTATCTTTTTATGTTATTTGAATCTTCAGAGCAAAAACGTGAGCTAAACAGAGCTAACCACCTATTTTCTTCTCAAGTTAATCCTCAAATTTATGGGGAATAAATACAACTCAGTTTACCTTAAGTTCCAAAGCAGTCTTAAAGAGTACATGCTTAAGTTAATAATTATCAAAGGCAAAGTTGACCGTTCAAAGTTTTGTTCTTGTCTTACAATTTGAAATCTAGGTGTAACCATCTGGGCTTTTCTTTTATTGTTTTAAATTAACATCAAGCCAACAGATATTTATACAGAGATTACACTATAGCTCAGCTTCACCTGTGCAGTTCAGAAGAAAAAGTACGTATCTGTGATCTAGTGATTTAATTCTGAGCTTCTGGATTCTTACCCTAGCTGTGCAACTACCGTGCTGCATGGCTGTAGGCAGCCTGCTCCACTTTCCCTTCTGTAAAATATAGGCACTTAGATGCTTTCTTATTCTATGTGGTGTTATGCATTTAGTCATCTGCAAGTTAACTTCAAAATTTTGAGATGAAACTTCCTTGCCTTATAATTATGTACCTTATTTTGTTTGACACTTTCCATATATCAAACCTGAATGGCAAAAGATATATATATAAGAGAATCTACCCAGATGGCTTAGCTGAGTTTGAACAAGTTTCTCTTCTCCTTTGTATGGGTTTACTAAACGCTATTGGGTGACGGAGTTCTCCTGTTGCCTGTTTATTCAGTTCCTAACTCAGCTCAGTTACTTGGCTCTTCATTTTGTAAGAGTGAAACACTTAAATTGTCCAGATAAACTTGAGACACTGGTAAAGATTATGATGCCTCTGTTAGAGTTTACTTGAAAAACAGCTGTAGAAAAACACCAGCAAGTATACAGGTTTGGTCTCAAGGCTTCCAAAATAATCAGGAGGAGTAGGACATGTTTCTCTAGCGTATGTGCCAAGGTATAGTGCTTTGAGATTTTTAATATATAAATTTTGCTCATCATAAAGTATGCTGATTAAAAGCAATAATTGGAATATACAATTAAAATATAATGACCCTGAAACAATCCAAGAAGTTCCTTACCTTATCCTGCACTGTTTAAATGTGGTATTTGCTTTCTCCCCTCACCCACATGCTCTGGGAATGATGCACAGTATTTAAGCAGTGGTGCAGTTATCTGGTTCAGTGCAGATAACAGGAATGTTTTGTAAGAAAAAAAGGGGGGTTAATTTCTGCTTTCATTTGAATCAATCTGAATCTGAACTAACAAAACCACGCCAGTGAAGCTTTTCAAGGCTACATAAATGTTAATAAGAGTATGACTTGGCCCAGAGTGTCTCACTTTTTGTAATGGACAGAGCTGGCACGATGCTCATTTTAACGCAGAAAAATGTAGGTGATTTTTTCAGGATTTCGGTGGCCCTGGTTAATAAATCCAGGCTTTGAGTGTTGTCATTACCTTTCTTTCAGGGAAGAAATCTTTTAATCTGCATTGATTGGGACCTTCTCTGAATAGAGATAGGAAGAGAAACGGCTGCAAACAAGTGTTGTTTAGAATTTGCAATTGTGTTACAGCTACCTATTTTCTCCATGGATTAGAAAAACTTTTCACCTATTGGGTGAAGTGTATTTACTATATTTTATGACTGTTTCAAAAATAGCATAACATTTTAAATGTCTCTTTTTTTGGTTAAAGATAACTGGACATTATTTGCTATGCAGGCTATTGGTAGCAATAAGCAGATGGGGAAGCTGTGATTTTGATTCTGTTGGGGTTGCAGTCTGCTGTAAATTCTTTGATGAAAATGTGAGGAAATTCATTTTAACAGAATTAAGTGAGAGGCTGCCAGCCAAATGGTTAGTTCTAGTTGTTGCTGTGACCTGAATACAATGAACACAAGCAGCTACTAATGTGAAAAGGGCATGTCTTTCTTTTTTCTTTATTTCCAGAAGAATTTATTATGAAAGCTTGTTATGCAAATATGTATTTTAGGAGTAAATAACATACTTTGTCAATTTTCTATCACATCTTCAGTTTGTAGAGCCAAGAGGTGTGCGATGATAAAACATTCTGCAACAACAGCTTTGATCATATCAAAGAGAACATATATTAAATGTAAAAATCCCAAAAGAAAAGTGGAATCCAAACACATTTCTGCCCCCAAACCGTTGGCTATCCTCTTCAGGTCTATTTGGGAAATATTTTAAAAAAAAAAAAAAGGAAGTTGCATGGTAGTGAATACTGACAGAATGGATCTGGGATTGCTGAAAAATTGGAAACTTCTGTATCCCTCTAATAGCATTATTATAAGCAATATAGTTGTGCTCACTATTATTTGGAAGGTTCACAAATTCCTTTACCTGCTACCTTGACCCATACGTGATCCATACCTTTTGAGATCCGGTGTAAGCAAATACAACATTGAGTTACCATATGGCAGGAATTAATTTTCTCACATGGAATAATTCCTACTAAAAGCCATACCAAAATTGACAGCATTACTCAGAGGGACTATTCAGGGAGTGTCTAGGTGTCTAGTGCTTCTCCCTGGGCATGGGGGTGAGGTGACCATCTTGTGGGAGGTGGGCTCTGGCTGAGGAGCTGACTGAGGAAAAGGAGCTGTAAGAGCAGGTAAGCAGGCATTGTACCATCAGGGAAGAAAGAAGAGATCAACATGAATTCAATTCCAAGATGGAGAGGTCTCAATCTTTGTTATTTCTGGCAACAGAAGAAAAGGCTCCTCTGCTTGCAAAGTTGCAATCACAAAACAAATGCAGTGCCTCGAGTAGAGGTGAGAATGAACAAGAACCATTGGGGAAGCTATCAGAGACAGCTGAGCCTTAACCAAACATCAAGAAGAGTAAAAGACATCTGATGGGAGATTATTAGAGTTTCCTATCAACAGGGAATGGTGGCACCCATCTGCTACCCTGCTGTGATGTTTTGAGATGTTTGCTGAGTGCTAGAGCTTGGATCTAGGATACTGCAGAGAGACTGTCAAGGCTTGTCTGGTCCTTAGACTTTTACCCCTTGCTGCACCAAGGATATATCAGGAGGGACTTTGAAGCTTTGGGACTGAGGGTGATGTTTACAGGGACCCAGATGTATCTTCAGACCTTTCAGTGAGCAGAAAAGGCTTGGATAGGAGAGCATACATCCTGAGGAAGCGTTATCATAATCCAAAGAGAAGCAATGATGTGGGATCAAAGAATAAGTGCCCTTACAATGGGGGAGGATCTTGCTCTTCCTCTGAAAGCAGCGCAGCTGGGGCCTGTCTTAAGCGCCTGTACATACATGCTTGCAGTATGGGAAGCAAAGAGAAGGATTTGGACGTTTGTGCACAGTTGGAAAACCAAAATGTCACTGGGATTATGAACGTTAGAAATAGCATAGCAGTCACCTGGAATGTATACTTGGATTGTGACTTGAGTAATTTCTAGCCTTTTAAAATTCAATTCAGTAACATCAAACAGTTTCGTAAAACAAGATAGATTGCAGAATTCCAGCTGTAGGTAGACTGACTCATAGTTAAGTGACTTGGTCAAATACATCTGCCAGTCACTAGGAGAGCCAGGTCAGCTCTGAATTACCCTTCTGGAGTTCTACTCTAGCCTTCTTTTTATTTTCTATCCAGAAAATGGTATAATGAAGGGGATTATATAATGTAGTTCAGCTAATATTTTCAGAACTGTAGCTCTGCTAAATTTATTGCTGGTTACAATGGATTTTGCTCATTATTTGAGGCAGATTTACCATCTTGTACTGGCCCACTAGAAATCTGGCTAATCAGCGTTAGAATCGCAAGACTTCACTTACCCTGTATTGAAGATAATAGATGTATCTGAGCAAAGTAAATCCAACAAAGTTCCCCATATACCAATTAAATTAAATTTTGTTCTCAAGAATCTTTTGGACTGACTAAGTCAATAATTGGTAGTATTGTGTACTGATATAGAATATTACAGTTTGATCAGTGCTTCAAGACTGACAGATGTAAAAAAGATATGGTTTGTGTCTGTAAACGCAGTAAATTTGTTTTCTAAGTCATTTAGATATTGTATAAGTGAATGCCATGTTGTAGCTTTGCAGTTAGCTTAAAAGCAGAACACCGAACTCTGATTCTGCGCTTCTATAACCTATCAGTTAAACTTTTTTTTTCCTATTTTAACAGCCATAGTGGAAGAACATGGAACTAGCAAGTGACTTTTACAGCTAATCCCCGCTTAATTGTTGTTCCATATTCTTCCTTCCAATTTTTGTCTCATAAAACCAGTCACTGAAGTTAATGCAACTTATCACCCTGCAGAATTTACAGTATGAAGAAACAAAAAGCTGCACATCAAAGGCTCTTCTGTGCAGACAGTGCAGACACAAAGGCTTCTTTGTGATGAATGTGCAGATTTAGCTCTGCCACTCTACATCAGCAGTGAATTTTCCTCAGTTCTAGCATTGAAGTAAAATAATGTCCTTTGTTCTTTTAGGGGATTTCACTTTTATTTTCAAAATGGTGGCAGGCAGTAAGCATTAACTTAACACAAAAAAATTAATTTCCTGTATTCAGAATTGCAATATACATTTATATAAGTTTATCATGTTTTATTCAATTTAGTAATAGGTACCAGTTGCTTCTGCAGCAAAGCGAAACAAGCAGCTTCTAGAAATCACTGATAACATCACCCTCTGTGGAAATGATGTAAATATTACTATTGCAATACACGACTGTAGTTAATTTTGCAAATACTCGAGTTTGCAACCACTAGGGGGTGGAATCTACAGAAAAAAATCGCCTGAAAAAGCAGAAAGAAATACCATCACAGCCCCCATCCAAAATTACAGACAAGGCAGACATTTACACCCCAATAGAAGCTCAGGGGCATTTCAATCAGTTTCTGATAGAAGTGGTCTTTATTTAATAAGCTTACTACAAAATTATCACTTGCTTTTGTTAGTGTTATGTTGACAAGGTATTTGATTGTATGTGTAAAAGTAGGATTATGGCTTCTTAATTTACCTTCAAGCACTAATTCTATTAATGGCTAATTTGGAAGGGAAATGAGCACTTTTTGTATTTGGTATTAATTGCTATGTAATTAGTATTAATTACATAGAGGCCTTATGTTTTTTGACTGACAGGTTTGCATCTTGTTTTTCAGCAATGCAGTTTTCTAGTAGAGGTAGTTGTATGTTTTATGTTACTAATCAGAATGCGAAAAGAGTGGAACAGCATTTGATGAAAGTGTGAGAAATGGTACCTCTAGGTAGGCTGGACAAGTAGCATTCACACTGAGTTAAAATGGAATAGTGGAACCTGGCAGGCGAGTTACTTTGGGATCT
Organism: Ceryle rudis; assembly: GCA_033439905.1. Classification (NCBI taxonomy): domain Eukaryota; kingdom Metazoa; phylum Chordata; class Aves; order Coraciiformes; family Cerylidae; genus Ceryle; species Ceryle rudis. The sequence goes on along the minus strand of JAAGNO010022654.1, from coordinate 49,854 downwards.
TTGAAAGACGTGAGAGTACAGTGGAAGGGCCAGGTGAACAAAAGAAGGGGCGGAGGAGAAACATAAAGACCTGGGGTACAGAGAAAGAGAGTCATGTTGATGGTGCTAATGAAACTTTGGTAGGTGATGGGCCTTAGTTTGAGATTGATATTTCAGGGTCTTTACTCCTGCAGTGCAGAATGGAATTGGAGTGAGTGTGCAGCTAATTCCCAGTAGAACATAATGAAGTCAGTCCCCAGTAGCCTGTACTAGCTTGCTCCTTTGTAAAATCAGAAATTCAGATTGATTCACAATTTGTGTGCTGACAGAGCTTTTGTGACATATATCTGGCATGGGGATTTACACCTGCAAGCAACATGTCGCTGAACTTTAACATACTTACATAAATGATAAAATCATTAGTTTTCAACTCATGGATCTTAACATTCTTGACATCATGCCTCTCTTCTTGGGGTTATGCCTAAATCAATCTAGTGACCTGTTGTTTTGTACCAGAAGATACTGGTTTGTTATGGTCCCAGTAAGGAAGACACTGAAAGTCTTGCTAAAAATACCATTTATTGGAGCTAACACTGTAAATAAAAAAGGTAGTGTCCATAATTTTATGTCCTTCCAGGTGCTGAGTTGTGTGGTATCAAACAGGCCTCAAATCAGAGCCCAGCATGCCAGACAGATCCCATTCATGGAAAGGTCATCTGACATTTTAGTCTTTTGAGATCTTACAGATGTTTAAAAAAACAATTCTAGTTCCTATTTCTACTATCAAACAGAAGGCTGGTTCACTTGAGAACTGTTTGCTGCACTTTCAGATAAATACAAGGATGTGGAGGTGATGTAATAGCCAGTACTGAGTGGGAGCTGCCTGCAGGCTCCTCTGTTACAGCTAACTGGCCAAGTTATCCTGCAGCCAAGGGAAACGGTGCCCCACAGCACAGGTCTGATGGCAAAGCTGTACATATGGTGCAGCGCTGGCCTTGCCTGTTGTGCAGATCACGAATTCCTCAATACAGTGGTCTTCTGGCTAGGATCAGTGCACCTGGGATTGAAGAAAAAATCACTTGCATAAATAATTGCAAAGTAATGCAAGTGCAGTATACATGGAGGTTTTGAGAGCATAAAGGTTTTCAGGGCATATATACAGCTTGGTGAGTGGGGAATGATCCTAACTGAAATTCCTAAGTGGCTTTCATAATAAAATAATAATAATATATGATAAAATATAATGTGAGGCCTAGAGCAGATGTTTACCTCTCCTTATTAATCTGCTGAGCTCTGGACTGGTGGAGGGTGTTTTGAGCTTGTGCATAATTTCATACTGATGTTAACATGTGAATATTGTTTGGGGCAGGTGGGGTGGGATTTTTTAAGCTTTTCCAATTTAGAAGTAATCTCTTCTGAATAAATGTTTTTGTAAGAACTGTTTTTTAAGGCGTAGCTTGGAAAACTCTCAGATGAAAGTAAAAACTTCTGTATATCATAGTGGCTCATTGGCACATTTTTCACCTAGTAGAAAAACATTAATAATTTAAAACAAGGTTTGAAAAAGTTCATTCAACACAGATTCTCTGATTTAAGGGGAAGAAAAACAACAAAAAAACCCCAAACTCCCTGCTCCATTATCGTCACAGTGATTCAGCTGCTGGCTCCTAGGCAGGTCTGCCTGCTGATTGGGCACAGGACTTCTCAAGGTGTGTCTTTTGCCAAGAAGCTTTTGCATTTTAAAAGTACACAATAGACCGTGATAATCTCCTTCTATGGTAAGAACTGTTGTATATGTATTTATTACTTGGTACCATCTTATATTATGAACAGTGCTCACTGGTTAATAACAATTAGGTGTGCTAGCAGATGTTTACAAAACATCTTTTTGTGGGTTTAAAATTTGGAAGGATCATAACTGTAGCATTGATTCCTCAGTATGCTAGTACTGTTTTTTAAAATTCAGAATGAAATGTGATTATATATAGGAAAGGGTATTCTCTAATCTACAGAGAATAAGATAAAAAATCTTCTTTGTAATAAAGTTTTGGATTTTGTTTTTTGCTTTTTTTTTTTGAGAGAAGTGTTTACAATAAGATTTTACATGGTCTGCATTTTTCATAAGAATTGTATGTATCAACTATTTGCAAGTTAATTAATACAGTGAAGCTTTCTTCTTGTGTTGTATAATGTTGAGGGCAATTCTGTTTTTTTCAGATATCTGAATCGGGTTTATATAATTTTTTGTCAGTTTATCAATCTAAATTATTTGGAAGATAAAATTAATCTTATTTTAACATATCTTTTCAGCTGCCTTTGAAAAAGCGAGAATATTGAGGAAAAATGCATGAATATATGTTGAATAAATTTTTGTTTTGTAGTTGATAGTTTATGTCAACTTTACTATCAAATGAAAAGATGCAGTGATTGCTTTGAGAGACATGGAGGGATTGAAAAGATTTGAAACATGCTATGTAGACAAATTTGTATGTAAATATCTATTGTGATCTAATACTGTTGGAGTATGGTAGAAAAGGCTTAGGAAAACAGCAGCTGTAAAACCCAGTCGGTGTAATGTCTGCTTTCCCCCTTTTACAGCAGTAGCGATTAGCACTCATTTCACATGACTGTACTTGTCTCTGCTTTTGGAAAAATGTTGCAGTCATGGCACAAGCATCAACTTCTTTGTGAGCGATGACAAAGTGAGCCATACTAAAAAGTTTTCATTTTAATGTTGCAGTAGTAATGGTCTTATTTTTAGCAAATATATAACTGAAAACAAAGAACCTTTTATTGATAAAAATAACTTGTTTTAAGCAAAGAGATATATAAGAAGTAACTCTTTCACAAAACTGTTTCAAAAATACAAGGATTTTCTTAGATATTCACACAAAGATTTCTTGCTAATAAATTACATGGATTGGTTTCTGATGCTTCTGCATATTTTTTATTTTTTGGAGCCCCAAGTTTGTGCTTCAGAATATTAGGATCCCATTCTTTATGTACATCAGGAGCATCTCCACAGTTAGGAATAATTTTACAGAGTGGATTTTTTCTCAGACTTTTAACTCTCATCACCAGTCAACACCAGAGGGTGCCGAAATGCAACACAATCTTCACAAATTCCTAGGAAAATAGTGTTCTATACACAATATACCTTTTCTAAACATTGCTGTTTTGATCTCTCTCAGCCTTTTCTTGTTCACATGTTCACCACCATGGTTCTGTAACACCAGATTTCCCCTGGTTCTAGGTTTCCTTGTAACGACAGCAACACATTCCTCTCACTAGCAGCTGGCTCTTTCAAAGAAAGATTTTCAAGTATGCAGATAAACTTTACTTAGCTACAGCAGCAATTTATGTCATGTCCTTGTGTTGCTTATCCTGGCTTTAGTTCTATGCGCAGGGGTCAGAGGCTGTGGTTTCTATTTCTATATGCATGCTCTCAGCAAAGGAAGAACTTAGTAAGAACTTTGAAATGCATTATTCATTGTTAGGCAAGACCTTATGATGCAATTAATCTTACAATTCCCTCATTTATGTGATGTCCAGGCTGAAGCTTTTAGAATCTACGCATGTTCCTCTCTTCAAGCTCAGTTCCTCAGCCTTGCAGCTAGTGTGCTTCAGCACAAGTGGAACCAAAATGGAAGTGCTACTGATAGAGCCACTTGCATTTTATGAGCGTAGAAATTTGACTTCAAGACATGAGATGTTATGCCTTTGTTCCTTGGATGACCAAAATTGTAAGAAAATCTGACTGAATGACATGTATTTTTAGGTTGCTTTTACTTTCATAAGTTAAAGAATACCACACCTTACAGACCCTGCTGCTGAAGAACTGCAGTGCATTCCTAAAGTTGGTTTTATTTTGTCAGCTAGCTAGGGGAAGATACATGTATCTGGCTAAAGAACATGCTCAGGCACTGTTTCTCAGACTTGAGTTACGGAAAATTCATTAGTTCACAATCATTGTAATGGTGGACCGAATTAGTCAATAGCCTCTGTATGCATATTCATTTGATCAAATGCTCATAAAGAAGCAAATGCTTCTTTGTGTATTCCTCTTTGGTCACACTCAGTAATAAACAGAGTTCAAGTAATAAACTAGAAAGTCCAACATTCTTGAAAGTAACCATTAATTTCCATGATCTTTTTTTTTTTTTTTTCTTTCCGTGACTATAATTATTTTTTTTTCCTGCCCCGGCAGCTTATTGCAATCACCAGTACCAATGTTAGGCACTTCCGTACCTCATTTGTTGCACTGAAGGTACACATCTAAATGTATTATTGGTTCCTGCAGTAAATTAAACCTCAAAATTTTGTAAGGATTGCTTAATCCTTTGCAGTAGATTATATGATCAGAATTATAATTAGATGCCAGGCTAAGAACTCTTTTTGTCCTAAAAAAGGGTTTCTGAAAAGAAGGAAAATAATCTAGTCACTGCTGGAGTCTTTTCTGTATGTTTTTAATGAAAGGCCTGTCACTTTATTTGTTGGAGTAGTGTCATCAGATTAGTGCTGCTTTCTTAACTATGTCTAATCACATTTGATTCAAGCATCATGGAATAATAAAAAAAAAATCAATGTAACATGGGTTTATTTTTAATTAAGTGGAGTTAGGAAATCATTAAACATCAGTTCATCATGTTTAATTAGCTAACAGATTTTCTGAAGCTATTAAGCAGGATCTGAACTAACAAAATGGGTATAGGCTTATTAATTTATAGAACATTTCTTATGTGGAATCTCAGATCTTTAAATCTGACCATTTTCCTTTATATAGACACTTTCTTTTTCAATTTAACAGAAATTAGAAAAAAGTTTGTCTATGTATTTTCAGTAGCTCCTTCAATAATGTGAAGTGTTGCTATTGGTCACTTTCCAGCAAGCTATGAAATTGAAAAGACTACTATTTTGCTACCATCTTTGGATCATTTGAGGGAAATAAAGATCATCAGCAACTCAGAAATTCTTCTACATATCAATATATCAAATGCAAATCAAGTGAACTTTGCAGTGTTAGAGCAGTGACCTTCAACCAGTCAAGAATTTCTGTTTTCAAGGCTTCTCATTCTTGCTGAGTATTTTCCTGGTATAATGTATGGATCTTTTGTGGTGTGCTGTTTGCTGGAGAATGAATGAAGGCCCTCTGGCTCATTTATCCTACTGTCTCACTTGGGATTTGAACTATGCTGCCAGAAATGAAAGCCCACTGCTCTCACTTTCATTTCTAATCCCCTCATCATTAAGCTTGCTATAGCAGTTCCTTGTTGCATGAGTATTTTTTCAACTATAGAACCTAGTGGTTGTTTTGGAGAGTCAGTAGAAGTTGAGTGGTTTTGAACAATAGCTAATGTTTTCTGAATATTGTATGGTTGTGAGTTTGAAGCTCACCATCGTCACAAATATTTTGTATCTTAGAATGAGGAAAAAAAATCTTTATTTTTAATAATCTCATTTCACTTCCTCCACACACTTTATTTTTTTTCAGTTTGATTGGTCTCTTCTTGTATTGCCCTTGTCTCAAACAGTTGATGTTAGGGGTATCTGATACATTACCATAAACTGATAAGAAGGTACAATAGACTGAAAAGTATTGTGAGTTGTTTTGGGTGGGGTTTTTTTGTGGGTTGGGGTGTTTATAGGTTGGTTTTACTTTCTAAAAAAAGGACTAACTTTGTATGCAGGCAGATGCCATTTAAGAAGAAAAATATAGTTATCCAACATAACTGTCTTTATTTCCAAATCAAGGAAATAGGAATGTCCTTGGAATAGATCATGGGGTTTTTGTTCACTACATATAAGACACATAGATAAGAATTTATACTTAACTATTAAAAGATTTTTCTTTAAAAAACATTAATTTGCATTTATCATTAGACCCAAGAGTGAGTAATTTCAGTATGACCATTGAAATTGCACATAGGTTCTGATTTAAATTGTGTGTTTACAGTTTAAGTACACTGGTTTGGATGTGAAATTCATTTTGCAGGTTCAGAAATATGGGTAAAGATCTAATCTGTTGCACATTTTGTTAATGGAGTAAGGGACAAACTCCATTTCAAACATTCTTTAGTGGCAATAGGAGAGACGTATTTTGTAGTAAAGAATTATCTTTTGTGCAATTGTCTTTACCTGGATTATGTCACAGAACTGCCTTGTGTTTATTAGCTTCCTCTTAGGCCTGGATAGCTTGCTAAGAAAATAATGTAACCCTGTTTTGACAGAATGCACACTTTAGACTTTTGGGAGAACAAAATATTTTTTTTTACAGATTTTCTTTCTTGAAGTAATTATCAAAAAATGGCAAGGCTATAATCTGTATAGTTTGTAACCTTATTAACTGATATTATTAGAGTAACTGGTTATTAGTAGCTTAAAAGAAAACTTATTATTACTTACCATAAAGTTGGGGATTATTTTTTTTGTTAAAGTTTCCAAAAATATCACTGCAATTCTACTGAATGTGTGGTCTGGCTGGGGCATGACTGCATCTTACATCACTGAGTAATAGCTATGGTAATTGTGAAGAAGAGTTAAAGACCATTAGCAAATTTGGCAAAAAAGAATGTGGGGAAAGCCTGTCATTCACCCATATGTAGGGTTGTTGTAGTGGATGGCCTTTAACACTGGTCATGGAAGAGCTGTATCAGTTCTCTGGAATGGTAACTAAATACTCCATTCTATTGGGGATCATCTATATTGATCTCTATAAGAGTACCATTCTTCTCCAGAATGAGACACGTCTAGCATTTTGAACTTTTGAATAATAAATATTTAGGTACTAAATACCAAAATTATTTTTAGAAATATTGATCCCTACTTCAGAATTCCTGATTTCCACTGGCATCTCCATTTGATGCCTGTCTTTTAGAGGAGTTACATACCCATATCTTTGAGGACTGATATATTTCTTTAGAAATAAAATCTTATTGGTTTACTGTTATCTCTAAGCAACTAACAATACTTAAAACTCAGTTATGGCTTCAGCTTTTTCTAAATTTGCTTCTGCTTTATTGCATTTGCAAAAGAACTTAAACCTGTTACTTACTCAATTGTAAAATGACATAGCTCATCATTCTGGAAAATACCAAACGTTGAAAACCCATTGGAAGTTTTGTGATACAGTGAACGTAATATAACCTGGGAAAAGTGGCAGAGACTTCTGTGTCTCTTACACAGTTAAAAGATTAAAAATTGGATATTTATAATCCTAAGTTTTACAATGGATTGATATATTTTAGACGGATCTTGTAATTTTTACATCTATAATCCACTTGCTTGTCTGAACCTCAGTTGTATTTCAGCAAGTATACTTTCCTGTCTTTTTCTTACCCTACATTGCAGCTGTCCAGAATATTAATGATTTCTACAAAATCCCACACCTTTGCTGTTATCCCTCCCTTAAGATCTGACAAAATAAAGCTAATGAAAAAACTGCCTTGACCAAGGCATCACTTTACAGGGTTTCAGTCTATAGAGTTTTTCTTAACATTTGGGAGAAGAATTGTTCATTTAAAAAAAAAAAAAGGAAGCCTACTATCTATCCAAGTGTTGATCTACTTCTAGAGCAATTAACATGTTTACAGACTCTTCCATTAGTAAAACTACACTATTGGTTGTGTAATGGTGGTGAAAAAAAAAAAAATTCTAGTCGTTCTTGCACAGCCTTTTTTTCTCTAGTTATGCTTTACTGCAAGTTTTCAGATCTTTCTTTTAGTCTGTGCTAGATTCCTGTTCTCTATTCCCTTTACTAACTTCAGCTTAACAGTTGCTTGATGTCTCTTCATCTGGCTGGTTTTAGCTTATGTTTTTCTTCCTCTTTACGACATCTCGCATTTCCCTGTGCCTTTCTTATTAACATAGAGTTTGTTTCCAACTTTCTGAAAATACTCTTAGAAAGACTTCTCTAACAGTGGAGGAGTCTGTGAACCTGTAAGAGGGAAAGTGAAAAGAAAAAGGCTAAGTTTTGAGAAGAATTGTTTACCTATATAGAGCGAATCACCTCAGAGAAACTTCAATAAAATTAAAAAATATCAGAATTACCAAAAACAGTTTAGGAAACTTTTCATATGACTCCATCTGTGGAGTTTGGGATAATCTGCAACATATCAGTGAAGTAAAGAACTCTGAGTGATTTTTTTTTTGTACAGCTAGGAGGCAGAAGTACTCAAGTGTTCCTGACTGGTGTTCCACTGTCCTTCTGTGTACAAGGTCTTGTTTGTACACCCATGCGACTCATTAGAACTGAGAGCAGAAAAAGCTATTAAAATATTAAGTATTTTATGGAAATACTTTGTTATATTGTAACTTAATGTACTCGTGAGACTTTTTAATATAGTCTTCCCACAACTACACAGTACAATGACTACTGTGTTACAGGCTGGTTCCCCTCTTTCATCAGATGGCTGGATGTATCAGTTAATGTTAGCATGACTTTTAAGATTTAATGCGGATACTTGCGTTAATAAACTTCAGTTTTACAATGCAATGCTGTCAGTCCTGAAACTTGCTTATCCTCTTGTTCCAACAGAGAACAGACCCTCCCCCCCAGTGAGCCTGATCGAGGCTCACTTGGAAGGCCTGTCTATTTAACATGCCCTCCAGGGTGGGAGATGAGCTAGGTTCTGGTTTAGTTTCATTTTGTAGAATACTACTGCTGATGTACAAGTCTGTGTTGCTTTTGCATGCAGACTTACTATTGTATTGTAAACACTTAAAATGTCTTTGAAATAGGTTGAGTATAAAGGAAAATATATCAAAGGAGAGCTGCTGTTACTACTGCATGGAGTTGTAAATGAGCTGTTTCTGTCTTTTGCTCTTCTAATGAGAATATCTAAAGCTCCAGATGGATGCCAGAGGACACATTTAATGAGTTAACCTTTAGTGGTTAAAAGCACTAAAGTACTTCTTTCAGGTTGTACTTAATACAGCATAAAATTTGTGATGAGTTTATCTGGTAATTGCAAGATTAGAAAGGTAACACAATCAAAGGCATAGTAGTACTGCAGGCAGAAGCCCAGTGCTTCACCTGCAGTGCATTGGGATCCTAACGCAATCTGGGATACACTTGTGTCACTCAGCAGGTGTTCTGATATTTGTGCAGATTCAGGGCTTGGCTAAAGCAGTAAGCTTTGCTCTGAATCATAGCTGAGTTTCCCTAAGCTACACTTGAGCACCAAAGTTCTACCTGGTGTTGTCTTATACTGCAGTGATATGGATCATCCTGTCTTGGTGCTGTGTTATTGCAGCAGACCGCTACATAATATGGTGAGGCAAGGCTGGAGAGTCTTCTGATGAAGAGATTCAGTGTACAGCACAGTGTCAATGGAAGCTTGTTGTGAGGAATGCTACAGTATGGAAGTCAGCAGGTAAGGAAAGCTCAGTGGTAATAATGACTGAGAAATCGGTAGAATCCAGCCTTCGTTTAAGGGTGGTTCATGGATTGAATGCAGTAAAACTGTATCAAGAGTAGGAGGAAAACAGGAAGAGACTGGAAAGAAATCCTTTGGGCTGTCTGCAGAAAGACTAATAAAACTGTTGTGTAGACAGACTTGGTAAAGTATGAAGTTTGCTACCACAAAATTAATCAAGAATACTTTGAACAAATTTGCATTGGCATCACAAGTTTAGACTGGCTCAGCATTCTGTGTTATCCACCTGTGGTGGATTTTATCTGACTTTAGGGATCCTGGCACTGCTGTTACTGTATCTTCAAAGGCAAAGGAAATAGTTCTTTATCAGACTTGCCCTGTGTTCACAAAAATATGACTGGTAGCGTTTTTGCAAGTAAACTCAGTTGAGTTGATTCAAAGAAATTCCTAACTTGCCAGCAATGTTTATCCAACTACAACTTAAGTATCTTAACATTTTGGCTAGCTAGCTCTGTGAGTCCAAAGGTGTAGTAGAAAAAATAAGCTAATGCTTTTTGCGCATGTGATCAGATTCTAGAATTCAGTATGTAAAGAATCTGATTCTTACAGGCTGATTAATTTACTAAAATGATTGATGAGATTATGACCCATGCTGCCCTTTATGGCTGATCTCCCCATAAAGCAGCTTCTGAAACTTTGCAATGTTTAGCCCAAGTTTTAATGATGCTCAAATTTTTTAATGCTAGGTGTCTCAATGCAAGTTACCTAGTCTTGTCAGTTGTAGCCCTAAATGTGATGTATGCAAGGACATTCAGTTTGGAAGAGGGACAGAACAAAAATCTAAAATTCAAATGGAATTTAAGTTAAAACTACTTCTCTGTTCCAGCTTTCTGTCTGGTGCTCTATAGATCATTCTTGCTAAATACAATAGTTTATTTTAATAAACCTGCTTATTTGGTCTGTTCTTAAAGGTCTTTTCCAACTTAAATGTTTCTATGATTATTGATTATCTTCAGGAAATGCCGCTTTTCCTTTTCCTGTGTAATTATAAGTTCATTAAAAAGACACAAATCAGTGAGTCACTTTCTGAGGGGATTGAATATCTGTTATTGCTTATTATGCAGCTTTATGAAGTATGTCTGGAGGTATCAGCTAGCCTGTTATGTTCTGCTCTAAACCCTGAAACAGTTTTTATCACTCTTAAACACTTCTTACCATGAGATGTCTTAAGCAGTAGATGTTTTTCACATTCACTTGCTTTAGAAATAGTATCAGGAATTTTTCTAACAAATATCAGCTTGCTATGTTTTTTAAGAAAGCATTATTTCAAAATAATTTAATTTTCTTTACAAAGGTATGAAATAAGCCTTTGGTGATAAATGAAAGCACCATAGCTTAGCAGGAATGTCTTTCTCCTGTTCTCTTAGATTTTACCAATAAGAATATTTTGTTGCTATGATTCCATTTGTTGGTTTTGTTAGATTCAGTACGTGACTGAAACAGTTATAATCTAAGTAATCAATTTGAAATGTTTTGTCTGATCTTTTCCTCTTAATCAGTTATTTAAATAAATTGAAGTAGTTTACATTAGGGGTTGTGCTTCAAATTGTCAACAAAAATAAGTGCATAGATTGCTAGGGAAATGTACCAGGCATGGCTTTGCAGCTTGGGGTGCTAAAGCAATGGGGAGGAGTGAGAGGCAGAGAGAGGGAAAGAAGGAAGAGACAGTTCCTGTTATTAACTACACAGTTTAGACCAGGCAAGCAGTAAGAATACATATATGTGAGAGCAAAGGCATGTTGCAGAGTAGAGTGGCCCAAGACTACTGTGCTGCTGCAGAAAAGGAGGAACCAACCTCAGATAAACCAAGACTTTTGTTCTAATCCATTTCAGTGCAAAAACAGCTGGGTTCGCTCAAACCACCTTTACTAGTGTCTTAAGCTAAAAAGATGGATTTAGCACTGGAGTATGTGGAGAGTGCCAACACAGTCCCTTCTTTTGTTATGCTGCAATAAACTGTGAGATAGGAGCATAGTAAAGCCCAGGTGGAAAAGAGAGCATGTGTTTGTCCATTGGTCATAACTTAGCAAACACACACCTGTGCTCTGTTTTGTTATTATTACTGCTGCCAGTTTGATTCTTATCACAGGTCTAATTTGGGAGATTAGCACTCAATTCCTAGAGTTAATTAGTCATGCGAATATCTCAGCCTTTTAAAAAAGTTATATTATTTGTAGAACAGCTTGAAAGGAAGATGTAAATTTACCATAAAAGTTCACGCACTAGAAGGCAAATAAAAAGCATATTGTTATTAAACAGAAAATTGTGGGGCCCAGTTCAGGAGTTCTGTGTGTATGAGCAGCCTTATTAAAAGCATACAGCGTTTGTACTAGTTCCTCCCTATTCTGAGGGGCAGAAGAGGTGAAGATGCATCTATTCTGTGATAAAACATTTCAGAAACCTATTTCTGTAGTAACTAGTGGCTAAAGAACTTGAACCTCTTTGAGTGGTCCTGGATCTGCACAATTTTAATATCGCACACTGCAGAAAAGCAGTTGTTTTGTTTTGTAAAAGAGGACCATTTCACATATCCAGTTTAGCATTTGACCATGCAAGCAGCAAACGTGGTGCGATGGAGGCAACCTCTGGATTGATATGGCTGAGGAACTGAAAGGAAGACTAGAATGTTTTAAATTGGATTAGTCTGCAGTGAAATTTTAGCTTGGAGTCACAGTTGCAATTTAATTTTCTTTTGATCCCCTTTCCCCACAGAGAGCTTAGCGTGCTAGTTTTAACCAGATTTCTGATTATATGGCATATGCATTTACAGTCTGTTCCTGTTGTGTGCATTATAGGTCTGGCTGTTCAAGCTGAGAAGCAGCTGTGGAGTCTTCTCAGTGGTGCATACTGGCTCAGGTTCAGCATTGTACTAATACTTAATGCTGCTTGTGATTGGCTTCAGGTGCAGGTAACATGAATTCCCATCTAGCTACAACAGACATTGTAGACATACAGAAAAAGGAAAGACTTACTAGACTGTAGTGATCAACACTTTCTGTACAAGAACTTGATGGTCTAAGTTCTATTTATTTATTTAAATAGAGTTCCATCACACAAATGCTGTTACAATTAGGCCTAGTCTTCAAAATATCTGCTATGTTGCCTGTACTGAACTATTCTGGAGATTTGTACTAGACTTTTCTGGTGAGGAGCTAGGTTCATTAAGAGTTGATCACCTGCTTGTGATCAAATTGCCTGCCAGGACAAATCTGACCTACATCAAGCATGGATATTTGCCACTTCTGTCAAGCAGTAAGCACACACAGTACGCTCTTCATGTTAACTTTAGGTCAGTTGCGAGAGAATGGGCAATAACTAGTCTGGGCATAGAGTTAGGGAATTGCCAATAAGCTAGATCAAGTATTGTTAAAGTCTGCAAGAGCAAAGTGACATTTTCAAAATTCTTTGACCTAGTTTACACTTGTGGACCAGGTTTGTGCCAGATCCTCACTCCAAGTCAAATGCAAGAACACATGCATGCAGTCAGACCAAGAGTATATCAGTTTCTTCATAGGATAAGCTTATGCTTATATAAATGTTGCACAAACATAAGCAAACAGGGATACTTATTATCCCAGGATATCAGCACAGCTGTTGGTAGTCCATTGTGTAAGGATTTTTGAACATTTTTGTTGTCTGTGTTTTTGTTTTAAATAGTCTTCGATTTTGTTATTTTCTCTGCACATACTGTATTTTAAACTCATTTATACTTCTACTACTCAGAATATCTGTGACAGTATGTTCCTCATTGAACAAGATCGTGTGAGAAACTGCTTCTTCTGATTTAGAGCTTCTGCTTAATAATTAAATTGGACATAAAGGTAAAGTAACTTGATGTATTATTTGTGAAATGTCTGGAAAACAGAACTGTATCACAAGGAGAAAATCAAATAGATATATTCCATATCACTGACACAACACTGACATATTCTGACATAACAGTCCGAGTAGATGTTAAGGCACACGATTTAATTAGCTGTGAATGATAATCTGCTGTATGGTTGCTGAGTCAGTATGTATTTGAGTCACGATTGGTATTTTATAGACTCTTTACATAAACATTGGCTGTAACAGCATATATGAGTAATGTTTTGGTTTTGTTTCTCTGTAGTCTGTAATAGATTTGCTAAATGTTAGACTGGCCTAAAAATCCAGTTTAAAGTGTCATTTCAGTGCCTAGTCTGACAACAAGACTTATGCTAATGGTTTCTTTTCAAAGAATTCAGTATCCTTAAGTCCTTCATAAGAATTTGTCAAAATGTTACCAAAAATATTTTTACTATGATAACTTAAAACAATTATTTGAACAAGGAAACATGAAACAAATCAGGGATTAAAATAAACAAATGAGAGCGTTGATAATCTGTTCAGTACATTGTGTGCTACAGCATATTCCTACTAGTTTGTCTGCGCTGAGCTATTGTAAAAACCACTCGTCTAGGTTCAGGCTGAACAGCATGTGTAATGTCTGTGACAGTTTGAGCCCTTGGAGCGAGAATTGAACAGAGTAGTCTATTCAGATAAATGTCGGGGATTCATTCACATGGAAATCATCCCTGGCACAGCTGATGCAAAGTATGAGTGAGAGGGGAAACAAGGAGCCACAGAGGAGGGCTGCACTCCCAGCACCACTAAATCAGCAGAGCTTCATAATTCATGACACGTGTAAAGTATTTTACATCACATCAGTCTCACCTAAAGTTTTAAAGAGGTACTTTACCTAAAGAGGTAACAGTGAGACACAGTCCTACAGCAAAAGATTACTTTAATTTGAAACCTGAATCTGATTTATGTCTAGAAATAAGCCATGTTATACCATTATAGCAGCAAACTTTAAGGTGAAGTGATTTACATCTTCCTTAAAAGCCTGTAACTGTTTCTCTACAGTACTGAAAAGTTGGATGAATCTAGTTTAAATCAGTAAAGAGGGCAGAAAAATGTAGACCTAGCCAGTACCAGCAAAAGCCTGGTATTATACCCAGGAAATCTGTTGTCTGAATTTCGCTGTGTCAGTCGTGCTTCCACTAGGAGGAGTTGTCAGCGTACACCTACACTGGAAGAGTATCAGACTTGTGCGTTAATTATTTGACTGATTTGTTGGAAAATGCAGTTACTTCTAAGTTCACCTGTGTCTGACTGGCTTGTTGTACTTACTGCTAATTGGTAGCAATATAAATCTGAAAAGAAGCTTGCAGCGTGTGGTATGTTTGTCATTTGCATTTAGGACAAAAATTCAGTGCATTTCCTAGAGATTACAGTTTATTTTGAATTTAATGTTTTCCATAGAATATTGTAATAAATTGAGAATTACAGAGTTTTAAATTATGTTTTAATAGTCACAGTTAAAGGAAAAGTTTGAGATGAAATGCCAGGATGTCTAGAAAGCCCAAGAAAGAGGCAAAGGGGGTGGGGGGCAGAGAATTTAAATCTCATATGTGTACAGTCTTCATTTTCTGTTTAACGTTTATGTTGCAAATACTGATTATGACTTAAAGATGGTATTTTATAAGTTGTAATGGGACATTCTTTCATTTCTCTTTTAAATTAAGTGTAACGCAGTTACTTCTTGGATTTAAGTACTTCCTTTGATCTGTTTACCATGCAAGTGTTGCAAGGCAGTGGTACGCTTGGTGGTATACAGTTTTGCTTTTGCTCATACTGTTTTTCAGTACTCATTTCTATTCATCAAATCATAAAATATTATTTGATGAAAATGTATGTTTTGGTAGTTTTTCAGCAGTACAACTTCTTCACAGATTCCTGTGAGATAGAGACCTTTATCAATCTTGTCCTTTCCTAAAGTGGATGAGACATACAGCAACTTTCTATGTTTAATAGACTTTCAGATTGTTCTAGAGCAAAAGAAAACAAATGTTTAACCTCTTGTGTATCACAAACCAGAACTGAAGTTTTCAGTGCAGCTTTACTTTTTCTCTTGTCTAAGGGCCTTGATTTTTTTTTTCACTACAGTGACTTACAGTGCTGCCACACTCCAGCTGTCTTCCCCATCCCTTTGCTGTAGTTGTTTCCACAACACAGTTCACGGAAATAAGAAAATCTGTGCCTTGCTTTATTTTGTAGTCAAAGATGTGTTAAATGAGTGTACATGCAGACTGTGATCTGTATGGCAGAGGAATCCATAACCTGCAGTAGAATTTGAGAAGAGACTTAATGTCTCATTCGCATTTTCACTGTTTGACCACCTCTGCATCATTGCTTGCTTTATGCCAGCACAAGGTTTTCTGTGGAAGTACAGTGAAGGAAATAAGATACCTGATATAACTTGAAATAACAGCCCCTTCCTCCAAGTCATTTTCTCTGCCAGATCAAGTTTCCAGTCCCTTTCACTGCATGGTTAAGCAAATGCTAGTGGCACAGCAAAGAAATAAGTGCAAGGGAGAAAGCACCTTGAGTTGGAGGCTAGTATTAGATGGTAGCACCATGAACTGGCTTCAGGAGTGCTACCACCAGACATGTAACCATAGCTGAAAGCCACTGAAAACTAACGGTTTAGTCAAATGATTTTGACAGAGATAAGCACAGCAGTGTTTAGGAGTCTGTTGGAATACAAATACGTCTTCTCTGTGTATTTTTACAGCTTTTATTCACATCTTTTGAAAACACAGTAGCTAAATGCTTGACAGAACTGTAAGAAAATAATTTTACAGTATGTTAAGTGCACATTTGGTATACATAAGATATTTCTACATGTGTGGACAATAAATCTCCCTATTTTAGGTGGACAGTACAGGAAAATATCGGTTGATGTTAGCTTATGAGTATGTAGCTGAGGTCCCCAGCATGAGAAGGCAGCAAAACTGAAAAATCAAACTATATTTGTAAATCTTTTGAGAATGTGTTACACAGCCTAACAGTAGTTTAACATGGCTTTTGCCAGCCATTGCCGTAGACTGCCTGCAGCATTGTATGCACTGTGCAAATGCGTAGTGTCTTTGGAGTAGTCTAATTTGTTTGCTTATGCAGATATTATTTAGGGTGCCAGTTGCTTCAACTCTACCATTTTGCCCCAGATTACTTAACCCAATATTTGTTTGCATTCTCCATTCAAACAAATGCATTTATTCTAAATAACTCATGACTCTTACACCGTAATGTCAGTCTTTGAATCTGTTATAAATTGGATATCCAAACAAGAAAATCTCAATACTTGTGTGTTTCAATAAAAATCACCACTAATTAAAATAATACACTGTCAAAAGTATAAACATAATGATGATGAAAATGCAGCGATGTGATACTTTTCATAAAAAGCTTAGATTTTTAGAATAAAGCTAACTAGCTAACACCTTGCTAGCTCTAGCAAATAACATTTTCATTGAACGTTCTTGTTCAGCAATTTGTCCTTTTAGTTTTGTTTCTACTTTTCAGTTAATGTCTCCCAGCACAGTTTGAGATTATTAAAATGAAAAAAGTTCATTAAATCCATGGTTTGACAGATATTTCACAAATTGGTAATTACTATTGCCTATGCGCTTTTGAAAACTGTCTTCATTTTATAGATAGTGTAATTGTAAGGCTGAGTGGATTTCTCCTTTCTATAGTATGAGCAAGACTAGAATGGAGCCAACTAAGTAGTTTCCATGCATTCTTTCTGTGGTCAAGCTTACCAGGTACCTGCTCATGCTTCCCCCTGTCATACATACACTTCCAGATTTTGTCTGAGATCTATTCAGTTCCCTGTTCCCCTTCCTTCGTGTGCTGCCTTATGGAAGTAGCTCGACCTCATATTTTCTCAATTTCCACTCCTGTGATAGAACCTGGCCTCTTTTGCTACTGTTTTAACTCTACATGCATACATGATACCGAGAACAGTTGTAAATCAACAGCTGAATCATAAAGTGCAGAAGGCAATTAATAGGTCCAGACTGTATGGTTATAATTATTTTCTAAGATAATTAAGTATGTATTTTACTTTACCAGGCCACAGATTTTTCTGACCTTAAACTGCATGTCTTTACATTGCCTTAAGTAAAATAATTGGATCATCCACATTTTTTCCATGATTTTCCTCTTCTTATGTGTTTTCTACATATTATACCAGAGATTTATCACAGGTACTAGTTTGATCACTTTTATTTTTTGGTTTTGTTTTGTTAAATCATAACTGTAAGAACATTAGGGTTTTGGTTTTTACATTGCGTTCATATACTTTCTTTTCCCCTCTCCACCCTTGATGCTCTCTGCCTGTGGTTTGTACTTAAGTCACACACCCATCTATGTTTTCTCATGCAGGTAATTCTTCTCTTGTAAGATGTTTTTTGGTGAAAGTCAAGAGATGGAATCTGATTGTAGTAATTATTACATAATGAGTAGTTTTCATCTGTTACTCTTTTTCATGCACAGTTAACAGAAACTTCAAGGGTTTGCATATTGTTCCTGTCTGAAGAAAAAAAGCAGTGGTAGCTTCGCTTTGATGTCATGCAGTTAATATGCTTTGTACTAAGCTCTGCTTCTGTGAATGCAAGCAGGTTTTTGTAGTCAGAGTTTTCCACTCCTTTCAGTCACAATCTGTGGCCAAGAATTGCTTCATCTGTGTCTAGTACACAGTATTTTTGTTTGATCAGTGTCTGACAGTTTGGTTCTGCTGACAGATTTCTTTTTGGGCATTTCTGCTGCTTCTGTCCCTTGTCCTGTCTTGCTGGCGCCCTTCCCTTTTTGCTACCAGAAAAGATGGGGATGGCTTTATAATACATTATTTTGGATTAGTGTATTACCAACCTGTAGCCGTATTAGATTAGGAGAACCATGCTGTTCTTAACTAGAAAATTTCTGGGGTTTGTTTAGGGCAGTAGGCTAGAAAGAATCTCATGAAAATTAAGGCATTTTACCATTACTGTACTAATAAATCCCAGAGAAGAATGTTACTTTTGTCACTGAGATGTCATCGCTGCCATAGAGATAAAAAAACTTTGGGCCATTGGCTGGTACCTTCTGACTTTCCCACTGTGCATGTACTATTCCTGTTACTGAGACTTTTCCCAAAATATACACACTTACTGTCTTAAACTGTGTTGCTGACAGCATGATTTGCACTTGGAAAATTGTGTAAAGAAGGGAGAGGAGAAATAGGAATACAGTCTGGGCTGCAAAAGAAAAGGTAGTCCTTTTGTATTAAGATGATAAAATCTCTGGGGGTGGCATCACAAGCATGATGACCACTTCCAGCTTATCTAGTTTTTCATTCTACTGCATTGAGAAATGGGCACTCCAGTGGGAGAAACTTTCTACCATTCAAACTTGCATTACAATAGAACACTCAAGAAATACCTGTCTAAATTGCTTAGTTAAGCATAAATAGTTAATATGTGATCAGCCAAGAGAGCAGACCTTTGGTCAGTGTTATTACTTAGTGCTGCAATACAGGACCTGAGGCGTGGAGAATGTTGTATGGGAAGGTCAGCTTTATTGAGGCTCTAATTTAGGGAATTTGTTGACTTCACTAATGCCAGAGAAAAATAAAGGTGCATCTGAAAATGCAAGTACATCTGAAAACAACACTCATTGGCCCTTAATTCTAGGGAGCTAGTTAGGAAGGCATATTAATTTCCAGTGATTAAAATCCTTAAGAAAGCTCTTTCTCATGCAGCTGTCCAGTAAATCAATGATTGTGTCATAGCAGGAGGCTGTTAATTTGGAAGTACAATACAAGTAAATTTTGCTGGAGTAGAAAAGACACAATAAGAGAAATGATTTTCCAGATGAGATGAAATTGCTGATTCTGCTGGCTCACCTGAGTAACTTCGGTGGGGTCAGGATTACACCATGATACATGGCTCCTTGTTATATTAAGCCTGAATCCCCAAGGGAGGCTGAAAAAGGAGCATAAATGGTTTTCCCTGAAATGCTTACAATATCCACACAGTGGTATGGAGCTATTCAACCTCAAGTATCTCTGTAATACACACATACCCACTTTTCAAAAATTACAGTGAAGCTAATTTGACAAAACTATAGCTGAATTAAGAATCTGCTTTTACATATCTCTTTACCTTGTGTCTGGAGTATAACAAGCCAGCAGCATCATCTTTTGATAGCTCTCTGATATTGTGGTAGAGGAAAGAAGAAAATTAATGAATTATCAGTATAGTGAGGCATTGCAATATGAACAGTTTAATTTAAAAGCTATAAATAAAACACCTTTCTCTGTGCTTTCACTTCAGATATACCCCAATATGTATGAATGCAACTGTGAGCATGTTTTTAAGGTAATACGAAAAAACACTCTGAAAGTAAAAGCTAAGTTCAGTTCAGAATGCTACCATAGGAATCTCCCATTACTACCCATTTGATACCTTTTTGGCAGCAACTTAATTTCATAAAAGCCTTTGAATGGACAATGTTAACAAACAGAACTGTACAAACCTAGGTTGTATTTGAGTTATTTATTTGAATGTAAAAAAATCAAATAAATTAAAAATTACATGGGTAATAGTGCAAGACCTTCCACATAAAGTTTTCAGAATACTGTAACTTCACAGTTCAGCTTATTAAGTAATAACAGAAGAAGAAGACTTGCTGAATAAATTGAAACAAACCATGAAGCAACCATGGTTTTATCCCATAAAAATCTGGTGACCTGACTAAACCTATGACAGCGTCTTTACTGCAGGAAACCTGCGACATACAGGAAGTGACAGTGTTTAGAATGGGTAAATAGAACATAGATTTTGTATCACCCTCCGATCTTCCCTCCTTCCCGGGGGAAAAAAATGTGCCAAACACCTGCCACACACTGTGCTCCTTGCTGTTCTGTTTATAATCGTACTTTGGATGTTAAAATATGTTGGCGTTACCTGCCCTAAGCAAGAGTTAGTCCTGTTTTCAGAAATAAAAATAAGTAGCATTAAAGTAGAAGAATAATGGGAAACTCCTTGTGCCTAAAATCAGTTCTCATAATGATATATTTTGGGTCTTCTACAGTTGTTTTTTTTTTTTTTTTGTAATTCCATCTTACTCTTAAACTTGATTAGGCTCTGAATGTATCTTGTGTCCTGACCACTGGATTGTACCCTGAATCCAATTAACAGTATAGTATTAGTCAAATAAGAGATGTTTGAGTTAATGATTCTGTTACCTTTCTTCACCAACACTATCATCAGCATAGGATCAGAAAGGCAATTAATTATCTTCTGGGAGAAAGGATTTATTTTTTTTCCCCCTTCAGCTGTAGGAACAAATTTTTCATTAAAAAAGTAGGGAAAAATCTATGCAGGTGTTAACAGAGACTGAATAACACATAAAAGTATGACATAAAATTATCCAGTTCAAACGTCTAAGGGCAGTATATTTGAAAACAATGTGTCTTGTGTCTCTTCATTACCTTGTCATATAAGGTTATTTTCTGTTTGCACTTGAATTTCCTTTTGTATGGGGGCTTAGAGGGGGAGGGGGTTATTGGTGGTTTTGGTTTTGTTTTGTTTTTTTGTTTGTTTTCATTTGGTATAAATTAATAACAGAGCAAATGCAGCTGGCCAAGTAAGATTAGATAGCCACTGTTTATTACTATATTGTTTAAAGAGAATGTTGCTCTGTGGAAATTCTGGGATTCCTTTCATACTTCATGCAGAATTTCTCATTGGTCTGGAATGATAAGTGTGGTGACTCTCCACCAATTCTTGTAGATATTTTTTAGTTGTCGTGTGCTAGCACGGGAGCTAAATATTCAAAACGAAATATAAAATCTGTAGTCTGAAAAAATGCATTCCTAGTGAAGTTGTTAAACAGTTTTGGAGATGAGTTCATGTCAACAAAATTAAAGTCTGTGACTGAATTAGGAGTGTATGAACCAGAAAGGCATTTTGTCCATGGTTTTACTAATGTCCTAACCAACTACCTGTGTTTTCCTTTTATCTCTCTGAAAATCATATGCCTTTCATGATGACTATCTTGCAATCTGAAAGTACCTGTTTAAAGCAAGCCAATAAATGGAAGATTTCAGTGGCAAAGCTTGTCCTCAACTCACATAAGAATGTTCTCTGTGGTTTTAACATTCCTTCAAGAAATTCTTTTGTGGTGTGTCCATTAAATGTTGAGATTTTCTGTACAATGTTACTCCACAGGATGCTCTTATTCCTGTAATACCACCATTCTTTAGATATATACTTGTCTTCCATAGCCTGCAATATTTCCATTATAATAAACCACTTGCCATAAAGTAATGTAGCAGAATATTCCACTGGAAGATAGAGGGATTTCACAACATGATTTACAAATTGGCAAGTTTGTTCTTTAATAGAGCATGAAGTGATGAATTCCAGGATTACAGATTCTGCAGAGTAATGGTGTACATGTCTCTGATATATAACCATTTTGACTCGTTTCCAAGGCTGACCACTGGTCCAAAAACATTGCGTGTCTTACTAATGGTACTTGTTCTAATTTATATGCTTTAAAAGTATTTCTAGGAACATATTGTACTTTAACAGAGGTAATACTGATACTATGGCCTACATTTCTGCAGGAAAGTATTTTTGGTTTTGCTATTTCTATTTAAAAAAAAAAAAAAAAAAAAAAAAAAGGAAAGGAAAGTCAAAGTAAAGCTTCAACACTTTTCTAATGTTCCAGGAATTACAAAAATGTTAACCAGCTTTCTCTATCTGACAGAGTGCCACACTGGCTCTTTGCTGAGCATAACATGTCAGCCTTTGGGCATGTGGTCAGAGTAGACTGATGTGTTGGAACAAGTGGTTTGGGGCTGGAAAGTCATAATTCCAGTTGGTTTATACAGACCTAATGAGCAAGTACTTTTCCCAAGTATAGATGAGGGGAAAATCTTCAAATAAAACAATGTATCAAAAATGTATGATTAAAGACAGTACCTGCCTGAACATGAGCATTTCCTGCCTCTGGCATCAGCGCCCTGATAGAAGATGTTCAGGTCACAAGTTACAGATTTAGAATTTGACGTCCTTGAATTTGTTTAGGATATGCTCAAACTTGCAAATAGAAATTTCTTCACAAACTCAGCAGTTCTTTGGAAGCTTAAGCATTTGTTTATGTAGATCTTACATAATGTTTGGAGAAATTTTCTATGTCTGTCTTTTGTCTTCCTATGTCTATCATATGCCCAGCTTGGTGCCTGTCTTTTTATTTCATTGTAGCAACTGGAAAAAAAAGTAAAATTATTTTTATTTACAGGTAGCTCAAATTCAGATGATGTCATGATGGAGACCAAACTGTAACAATCTCCCAGTTGCTTATGTGATAGAAATACTCCATAACAGGTTGACTTGACTTTAGCTGTGTTGGACAAACACACACCACCGAATCTTTTTCATTTTGACTGTCTTACAGAATAGGCAGTTTCATTCACCTCCTTCATATTCCTGCAGCTATAACACTGCTCCTTTTGCTGTTCCTCTTAATTTTTTGCATTTTGTCATGTGCCACATACATGTGAGAAGAATGGCATTATCACTGAATTGAGCTTATTGAGGAACATTGAATACAAAGGCTGAATATTTTTTGACACTACAGTATTGAGTGACTGATTCATCTTCTAAAAGATTAATTCAGCTGTGAGCATTAAACAAAATAGTCTTCAACATTCTCTGTATGACGGTTTCAATGAAACAATTAATTAAATGTAGCAATGCATAGATAACTACCTACTACTAAGTGACCAAGAAAGTATTCATCTCCTTGGCCGTAATAGTTGAACTTCCATGCATTCAGTGCTTTCTGAGTTGTTCAGTCATTTAACATTCCTAAGCAATAGTATTTGTAATTGGGTTTTGGTTTTGGTTTGCAGGGTCAAAGGCCTTGTGAGGTGAGGGAATAGATAATGAAGTATCTGCCCATTTCTAACTGGCTGACACAGCTTGGTCTTGCAGAATATTGCACACTCTTTGAACAATATGACAGCATAGAGGTAAGAATGGGCTTTTTCGATAAAGTTCTTGAGAATGTCCAGCAAGATGATATCACTCAGATGATTAATGTTCCATGATATGATGATGGAGCAAAAAACATAAAGACTGATAGTTTGCCTTTGAGGAAATGGGGAAATAAAAACAATGTCTTTTGTAACTGTACTAAAACTCACAAACAGAGTCATTTGCTGGTAAGCTAGTTAAAATTAACATGGTGCTTGCCATTAGTCTTCACTGTCTCAGATGTAGCAAATGGGCACATTCACCAGTGCGAGAACAGGTAGAAAACTTGTTCTGCAAAAGTTAACAAGTCTCTTTCTTAAAATTCAGAACTAGATAAATTATAAACTTACATGCTAATTATTATATGAAGTTGTTTATAGGTAAATGGATACTCTGTGGCTTAAGAATAATCTTCTCAATTGAGTACATACCACATTACAGAAGAACCTTACATCTGTTGTCTTGAACAACCTTAGAAATTTATTTAGAAATTCTTAGGAAGCCCTCTTCCCACAGGGTTTACTTGATCAAAATTTCCCCTATTGTCCATTTTGTGTTTTTAGTTCTTATCTGTGTACAAATATATTGACACTTACATATTGTATCAGCAATTCAGTGCTGCTTTGACATGTTTTGTTTTGTTGTGTTCCTAATTCTGAAAATAAAAGTAAAAAAACCCCAAAATACAACTGAATATCCTCATCAACTCAAAATAACCTTGGATATACTTTCAAATAACTTTTTAATATTTTTTTTTGTGACTAATCAAGTTTTCATGAAGTAGCACTGAATTTTATTTAAAATTGGCTTTTGTGTCACATCGGTGCTGCTTGTTCTGGTGAGTGTCATGGTAATCTCATAATCCAAGCAAAATAAAAATAAAACTTCAGTAGAATTTGTTGCAACTAGGAAAATAACAGCATTTTCTACTTTCCCAAAGGGACTCAGTCAGTGAGACTTAAAGCACATGGGAAGATGTTATGCGATTCACACTACTGTTGTAACACAGAAAACACTAACCGTGGGACGGCTCTTTTGACAGTCAACAAACAAACAAAACCTGCAGCAAGGATAGTTTACAGCTTGCCAAGCCTGAAAGCTGCTTGTAAAAAGTTTTTGTTAAAGTGCAATTTTTCTAAAACTTAGAAATAGGCTTAGTGCATCCTTCTGGGTACTGTGAACTTCTTTAAAAGAAGTCAAGGCCATGAGGCAGAATTTCAGTTCTGCAATAATCTGTAGATTTCAAGATTTCTGTAGATTTCAAGATGTCTTAGTTCCTCAGCCAAACTCAATATTTTCCTGAAACAAAACTTTAATTTGAGGAAACGCCTGACTTACCCTGTCCTCAAATACTAACCTGCCTAATACTAGGCATATGCTTTTAAAAACCATGTTGAACCAAGTTCTTGACAGTCTTAAGTAATTGCCTTTGATGTCTTCTACTTTTAAAAATAATTACTAATAACTATTTACACTGGGGTTTTTATTTCTGTAGTAGAAGGTATGATTATATCCATTTTACTGAGGAGGACAGTGATGCACAGTTTCATAAATTAAATTGTTCTTAGCTAAGTAGTAAAATCATGGCAGTAGAAGACAGGGTTCTTAGGTTTCAGTCAACTGCTCTAGCCAGTTTTTAGGCCAGAGCAGATAGTACCTAAGAACTTGACTGAAGAAAGAAAACTTCGAGGTGGAAGACTGTTCTCTTTAACGATATTTCCACATATTAGTGTTTTCTGCTGGAAAAATGCAGGAAGTTCTTTAAAGATATTAAACCCAAATGTGTCAATAAAATCTCCCACTGTGTTACTCTGAGCATGTGCTGTTCAGTGCTGGAGTTAACACCCACCCTTTCTGTGTTCCTCCTTGAAAGCTCTTTGCTCGAGTTTGAAGAACAAGCACATTGTACATTTTTATGTGTGCTTTTTCTTTCAGGATGATTTTGGGGTTTGGGGGTGTCCTGGTTTGAGTTAGATTAGAAATAATTCTGTGGGTGTTGGTTTTGGTTTTTTTTTTTTTTTGTGAGAAGCAGAGGGAACCTGTGTCACTGTTGCTAAAGATGAAAAGTTCTTTCTACTGAAATGGGAATTCATCATTAGCACCAGTTTTTGTATTTGGGTAAACCTAGAAAGGGATAAAGTAAGAGTGGTAATTATTCAACTCTCTTCTTTAAAACCATTAGATACATATGAGGCATCGTTTGAGAAACACTTAATGTGACATTTTCAGGCACAGCTAAATTTCCTTAGCAGCTTTTGAAACAGTTCTAGCTAGTAACATAAAAAATTGAGGCTTTAAGCAATTATAGGACTACTCAGTCTAAATCAAAGAATGTCATTCAAAAAGCAGTGCTTCTATTTTGAAGGAAAGACTTTTAAATGACACTTTCAAAACCAGTGGCTCACTTAGAGTAGAAATTCTGTGTCTGTCATATTTACCCAGTGAAACAATGTGACTTTATATTTTAGGGTCCTAGGCCTGACTTGTTGAATATCCATTAGAAAAGGCCACTTTTAGTAATATGACTTGCCAGTAACAAAATGGTGCACATCCTATGGATTTCTTTCAATCTGATTTACAGTGGCAATACAGAACGGTAAAAAGAAAAAGAAATACATTTGATCATAAATGTTCTGCTTTGGATAGGTTTTCTTTTTGCTCTGAAAGATGCCATCATCAAATGAAATTTTGTGCATACTTAAGTATCAACATCAAATTGAAATTTTGTACGGACTTATAAATAAAAGTAAATTAAAATAATTAAGTGAAAATAAAATAGTAATGATTTTGTGAAGAGAAAGGGCAACAAAAGAGAACAGTTCGAGTTTGATTACCCAAATGCATTATCTGGAAATTCACGTTTTGCAAAACAGTGCCACATTATCTATTAATTGCACTGAATATTCTCCTGATTATCCAAAACCTTCCTTTCCAATATTATTATGTCCCTCAGTTAAGTCTGAGGTTTATCTTTCTTCATTAGCTTAAGCTCACTTTTGTGGGTTTTGTGGGTTTTGTTTGTTTGTTTTGGTGGTTGTTCTTTGTTTGTTTTGTGTGCTTTTAATTCAAAGGAGTCATGACTTTTCAAAACTCTCCAGCGATCTTGACCAGTTTTGTTCTGAGGAAAAAAAATTTAGAGATGATGAATTAATGTTTTAAAAGGTAAATTCTTCATCCCTTCAATGACATAGCTTATCGCAACTACAGGGCTTCACAGGACACATAAATATACTTAGATTTGCTGTTATGTAGATTATGGTATAAGAAACAAACCTGTCTGAAAGAAATTTGAAATGTTATGGACTAATAACTATAGTATGTTCCTTACTCTGGCATTTGCTACAGGACTTGCTGCATCTTACAGAAGCTGATCTTAGAAAAATGGGAATTGAAAATGAAGTCCACCGAGCACACATCGTTTCCAATGTCGTGCTACTTCACAAGGCAGAGAAAAAGAGAGGTGAGATTTCCATGTTGTCTTCTAAAGACTAAGAGAATTAGTTAAAGCAACCTGAGCATTTCTGTCACAAAGAGCTGATAAATTAATACTCTAATTCAGCCTTGGATACTGCTCTGAATACAGACCACAAGGGTTTTAAAAAATAATATAACCCACAGACAATAAGAAGACTAGCAAAACATTAATCTTTCATCAGGGTTTTAAAAAATAATATAACCTGTACCTTTTTTAGAAGTTGTCACTTAGACTTGACTTTTATTTCACTTTCTCTTGCTCTCACAGTCTTCAGTTTAATAAGATACAGTAATGTTAACAGACCATAATTGATGGAAGACTGCATCAGGAATGTCATCTTCACTTAGAAAGGTTGTATCAAAAGGTCTAAACTGAACTATTTTGTGTTCCTATGACCTCATCCCTAGTGAGGAGAGGAAGAGTGCTTACACAGGCAGTCCTGACCTTTCTTTTCCATATGGGGCTTTGCTATGAATTAAGCTTGATCACTACATCTTGTTGCTCTTGTGATGCTTTTATTATTTCAGAATCAAAATTCAACTCAAATTTGTGAGAGTTGGAACAAACCCTGTAAGACATTCTATTCTGAGTGGAAAGATCCGGTGAGGAGATGTTCAACTATCACTTACTCCATAGGCTATTTTGTTAATAGCTAACAAGATACAAGTATTATGCAGTCAGCCCAGTAATTCTAAAGATCACTGCCTTTGGCTTTTACAAATTTAATGTGAACCAGTGATTTACTCGGCTAACATTCCTGATTTTACCCTCTCTTGGTCAAGTTAAAAAAAGACTTTTGAGACAGCTGGAGAAATCAAATATTCATAAAATGTGTTTAACTACTTCATTTTTTCAGAAGAAACTAGAAATGGCTGTGTGCAAGTAAATCAGACTATTTTCTCAGTGTTTTCTGAGGAGTTCAAAATTGGTTTAACAATTGCATAACTTCTACAATTCATTGGTTTAACTTTCTTAAAAATAAATTTATTTTCATACTCTGTAACAGCTACTGTGAACAGATTAGGAAATTATTCAAATTTTTTACTGCAGTAAAACTAGACATATTTCAATTAGAATCCATTTTCATGTGGGTCTGGGACTACGTTTTGTCATCTCTTCAGGTACTGGAGTGAGGAATATATTACAGTTCTCAATGTAACATTTTTTTTCAGAGGAAAGGATGGTTCAAGCTGTCATTCAGGTGATGAATTGATGTATATATAATTGTGTAATGTTTCAGTTAACTCACTGGAACATTCCAAATTCTATAAATGTAGCTACAGCTTGTGATTTTTCAGCTTCAGATATGTTGAGCTAAATCTAATCTTGCCATAATGATGGTGATTTCAGTGTATTTGGATTTGAGTCAAACATTTTGTCTTCAAACTGGAGTTTATATATTTTTTGACCTCTGGATATACGTCTTGCAAGGTGACAGCTAGTGAAAGTAGCAGTGGCTTGTATTTTTATGGGCATTTATCTTGGCAAGCAATGTTTTTGTTCACTCTCTGGTTTTGGCTAATAAAAATAATAACGTGTATAATTTAATTATGTGCTTGCGAAAATAAAGCCAGCTTGATCTCTAAGTTGTTCTGTTTATGCCTGGGTATTTACACCCCAGATATCTTTGCCTGTTGTATTAAAAGAATTCCGAGAAGGCTGCAAAACTGATCTGTTCAGACAGTCATACACGAGTGCAGACTGTTTTGTTTTCACAGTAGGGACTAATGGTTGTTATCTAGTCTCCAGCCTATTATGACATGTTTTTGTTTTGTGTCTTTGACAGAGTGCTGTGTCTAGGAGCAAAGTGTCTAATCAGTGACACTGAAATGCTTGTTTTCCAGCACTGAACTGAATTCAGACATTAGAAAAAAAACATTTAAAAAAAAAATCTTCCATTCTATTAAATAAATACTAATGGTCCTGCTAATGTACTTAGCAGTACAGAGCAAAGGCTATATTATTCTGTTTGCTGTTATTTTAAGCTTTAAAATAACAGCATTATATTTGTTGCTGGTTCAACAGTTTCCAGACAGTGCTTGATGTCAATTTAATATGTAAGCATTTTCACAAGGCTAATTTTATAGGATGAAGCATTACTTTGTACATTGAAGTTAAGTTTTGGGAATTTTTGTCAAAACATTATTTGTTTTCTAAAATGTTATCTGGTTCTGAAACTGCTTTTAACAGAACACGTCTTGGTGCACTACTAAGGTTTGGATTCATCTAACCCAAGCTACTCATGCTGTGTTTCCCCAGTAATTAATACCAAGATCTGTGTGTTGACATAATGCTCAGCCACACATTTGACCTGGATCAAATATGTTCGCATGATCACATATCTGTTGAATTAAGCAGAGTACACAATACGAAGTTCACTACCTTAGTGCTTTTACGCTATCTTTCTGCCAGCCAATGGCAGGGCAGTGATTAGAATAGCTGGTTTGATGTGAGTAGCATTAGCTATTCAGTAGAAAAATAACCATTCAAAATTGTTAAACCACTTCAGTCCAGCAGAATGAATTTTATAGTGGATCAGTGCTTTGAATAATGGGGTTCTGATATTTTTGATAAGTATTAGAAAACTGAAAGGCTGCTTGTGCTGTTGACCCTTGACCTTAATTGAAGCTGGGGTTCCAAAATGTCAACCTAAGCAGTCTGTGCCCTCTTCAGCTTTCATCTAACTGCTTTTGCCCATTTCTGTATCATTCCTTTTGTTGTCAGTAAAACTATCCTGCAGTGCTTGGTTGAACCCATTGGGAAATTTCTCTGGCTGAAAAACAGCTTTTTTTTTTTCCCCTCCTGTTCATCCAGATAAGTCCCTGTGCCAGTTTTCTGTTCAGCTGTACAAGCACTTGTACAAGTATGAATGGCCCAGGAAGAGAGAGCAGAGGTGAGCCCTGGCTAAAATGGCCCTTCTGCCTAAAGTGAAACCCCAGCTGAAGGTGTTCTATGAGGAAGCAAGTCACTCTGTTTTCCCTCTAGGTATCAGAGACAGATGGATTCAGCAGATAATTAAGTCCACTTTCAATTTGAATTACCTTATATAGGTGTCTATGGGTTTTTTTTGTTGATTGTTGAGAGATCCCAGGATAACTGTCTTCCTGGCAGATCACTCAGCAAGTGCTGATAGCTGGTGGGATGAATTTAGGCCTAAAAGCTACAATTGCAGTTAGCCTGGAACATTTAATATCTTGAGTGCAGCCTTCCAAATAGCAAGAAGGTGATTGTTTCCTTTTCTCAAAATCCTGAGGATCTCAAATGTTTGGCTAGGACTTACCACTGTATTTCATTTCCTTGCAAATCAAAGTGCAGAAGTGGAAAAGTGTTTCTAGTTTATGCAAACTTTGTTCCTAAGTGCAAAATTGTTACCAATTCTGAACCTGCTTCCTACCACTGTTTCATGAACAAAAGACCTCGTGACTGTCACATGTCCTGAGTCAGCCTGATAGTTGATAGCCTCAAGTCCAGGTATTGGCAAAGTAGATGTGAAACACGACAGAGCACACCAACCCCTAGCGATGCTTTCCCAGAATACTTTCTCAGCCTCTAAGCATTTAATCTAACAAAAAATGAAGTTTCAAAAAGGTATGAATGTGAAGAGTCATAAATATTCTTTCCACAAGCCTACTGTTTGATGTGCACTGCAGCACATTCTGGATCTTGATGTCCTGCCATCTAGGCCAGCATCCATTCGTGTTTTCGCAGCATGCTGTGACTCCCTCGAGATGTACCTTTTGTTTTCTGTTCCAGGGGAATTGTATAGTCGGGGGTGGGGTTTGCATCCTGCCTGGGCTTGTCCCAGTATGGATTCAAGATGCATCCAAATTCAGGTACTAAACCACTCCTAAGTAAAGTAAAATATGGGCTGTGCTTATAGGAAAGTTTAGTGGGTATCTAGCACATTTTTGTAGTCTTAGAAATGTTTGGCATCACAGAGAAGCCAGGAAATTAACATACCCTCTGTTAGAAGGAGCTTCTTCTGGTATGAGAGAAACTGATGACAAATTAGGTGTAACCTGACCCCTGTATTACAGGAAAATCTTCCTTCCCAGAGCATAAGGCTTGGTGCTCTGTCCTGTAACAATCACCAGTTCAAGATAAACATCCTAAAAGCTATAGCCCAGTACTTGTAGGGTAGTGCTCCAGGAAGGAACAGTGGTTTTCTCAGTATGCTCTAATGCAAGTAAAGCAGGATTTGATGCTATGTGGGACTGGGTCAGATTGACATTTAAGCATGTTACCTTATCATGCTACAGTCTTTAGGAGTGTGAAGTTATTAGGATTTCTTACGTCATATAGTAGAAGAATAAATCATACTTCAGATATGTAGAGGAATCCTACCATGATATGACCAGTTCCTTTAGTGCAGTAGAAATGTTACCTATAGAGAGGGTAATATAAATATATAAATGCAAATGTCTATTTTGATGTAATAAAAAAATACCTTGGATATTGTCAGACATGGAAGATATTTCTTGGTTTCTTTATAACCATGAATTTAAGTATAGAATTATTTTGGAAAGCTTTGTATCATTTGACCACTAAAACATTTGTGTACATTTGTAAGAATACATGCTGTACTTTTCTATACATCATTGGCTGAGTATGAGTGGAAAGAGATATATATAAAGCTAAGTGACAAGAAATTTTTTATGAGGTGTTCTAAGAGCTAGAACTTTATTGTCATTCGTTATAGAGAAGGCCTAAGATGCGTGTTATTAAGGAAGATGAGCAAGTACGACCCTTGCTTGTGCATGTGACAATGTAAATATAGACAAGTCCATCTTCAGAGAAAGTGTAAAATAACTGAGGGACTCCCTTATGTTTTTATTAGATGGCAAATACGATTAGGATAAGGCCATGATATAGCCCTTTTCTCATTCTGGTTGGTTGGTTGGTTGGGTTTTTTTCTCTTTGAAACACAAACACAACCAGAGCGCTTTGGAGCAGCGGTATGTAGTGTCAACCTGGCAGATTCCAGACTAGTGCTAAAATATTCTGGTAGCTTTGCCAGTAGATGGAGAGGGCTGCTTTGAACACTTTCTTCTGCATAATAGGTAGAGGTGGTATTGCTATCTGTGTGGTCTGTTTTGCTCTCACTGAGGGTCAGAAGAATTTGAAGGTTTTTGCCATTTCTGTTTGAGGAGGTTAGAAACGTATATGCTGTTACAAAGTTGTAAACGTACACCTCAGAGTGTACCATGTCATCTGTTGAAAGTTCCAGATTACTTAACTGCTACTTTCTTAGCCTTCCATTTATCCTTGTCTCTACATCACTTATGTTCTAAATGAAAAACTCCCTGATATCCCATGCGAAGAGAGGTTGTTAATTCTCCTGTATATGAGACTATCTACTGAAACATAGAAGAACAGAAGTTTACGAGGAAATCTTAGCTCCATAGTTAACAGTTCTTCCACTGCTATAAGCAAAGAGAGGAAAATAGAACCTCTGGTAAAAAGGAAACTATAAAACTTTGTCCAGCCTCTTTCTAGTGTTGTCTTCCAATTTAATGTGTCCTTTACCAAAACTAGTCAATAAAAGAAAACTGGGTTTAGTGCAGTTTTACCCACGTATTTCAAACTTTCTGAAACAGGCCTGTTTAATCTATTCCAGTACAAGATGCTTGACATGATTTTCAATAACAAATTGAAGGGTGGTAGGAAAGGGGAGGAACACGTGTCATTGTCAAGGAATATGTCCAATAATTTATTTTTACTAATTTTGTATTACTGATTTTTTGATAAAGAGATACTCAGTTTTCTTGTATCTGGCAAGAGATGTAGTTAGGGTTTTTTTGATTCTAGCAGTGGCTGATACTAGCTGTCTCAAAACACATGGAATTCTATAGCTCTGAGAATTTCTGATAGCTGCAGTGAAAGTTTTTTTCCAAATCCTTCCAAACGTTTTGGTTTCTTTCTGACTTAATTACTATAGTGAGCTGCAGATTAGAGTTTAGGAGTTTCACAGTAAACCATTTCCTAACGGAAAATACTGATTTGTTAGAACAACAGTTTTCAATCAGCAGTAAATGAAGACTGTATATCTGGTATTATATGTACCCAGTTTGTACTCTTTTAGGTCTGCAAAAATTTAATGTGCTATAGCTGGAAACTCCAGCAAGCCA
Organism: Ceryle rudis; assembly: GCA_033439905.1. Classification (NCBI taxonomy): domain Eukaryota; kingdom Metazoa; phylum Chordata; class Aves; order Coraciiformes; family Cerylidae; genus Ceryle; species Ceryle rudis. The sequence continues at coordinate 16,943 of JAAGNO010022654.1, read as the reverse complement.
GACCATGTTCACGCTCCAGTTTGTCACTGAATGTTCTACTGTTTATCTAACTCTGCAAACTCTCCAGCTTTTCTAGAGAATTATTTCCAGGGTGATCAGCTATGGGACATTTCTGCTTGCAAATGTTTCTGAGGCTAGGGATCATGAGGCTTCTTGACTGACTCATAACGGATAGCTTTTTGGGAGTTCCTGAAAGACCGTGTGTCTCCAGAGCTAAGATAGACCAGATAACAAGGCTGGGTGTTGGTAGCCGTAGTTCGGAGGTCTGGATAGCTGCTAACTCAACTTGTCCGTTTCAGCTGGCAGCCAGGGAGGACCTTAAAAAGCACAGTTGTCATAGCTCATAGTTTTCAAACTAAATATTGTCAGATTTCAAGTACTGGAGCCTTTCTCACTTTGTATTGTTATTCTGGTTTGGCCTGATATGTCTTTGATTAATTTGAAACTTACCAGCAAATAAACTTTATTTCCTAGCCAACAGTTATGCTGATCATTATTTATCCTACGTGGCTTCTATGGGAGTTGCAAGAACTCCCACAGACATTTTGCTTGTTTGGGTCCTTTCTCTTCTAAAACAAGTCTACAGCAGAAAATTGCATCGCCTTTTGCTTATCAGGGAATGTACAAGTGCTGTGTGAGCAATCCATGCATATCCTGTCCTCATCTTGTGTAGTTACTTCTGCATTTTATCATTGCAGCTTTACAGCAGTGCTTTTGGAGTAGATGCATTTTCTCCTAGTTATTTTAGGAAGTCTAGAATTCTGATGTTTAAGGTAAAACTGAGGAGTTCCAATGAGTCCTCTTGTTTTGTCCCATTGTCTCTTTGTTACCATTTTGAAAATGGTCTGTCAAGAACGGGCAAGTGCTCAGCTCTTGGCACAATTAAGGCATGCAAGCTACATTGTCACAGGTCGTGGGACTTAGGTCCCAGTTATGTTCCTCCTTGCTCATGTGTTTGGATAGCTGCTTGTATAAGTGTTTTTGCACATGGAAAGTTGCACCTTTACATACTCCCTTTCTTCAGAAAGTAGAAGTAAAGGGTGACTGTAGAAGGCCACAGATGTGTATGATGCATGGACAGCATTGGCCAGCACACTACTGGTTTCTCAGCCTCCCCTAGTCTGATGTTACAAAGGACAGCACTTCACTAACGTTTCTGTGACAAGGTGATACACAGACAGCATGATGCCATATAAAGAGATGGTTAAGGTGTATGGCAGGTCAACATGGAATGCAAGTGGGGAGGGCTTGACAGAGGTGCTGTGCTTGTTTCAGAACATTGGTGCTTCCAGACTTCATCTCACATCTTAGTTAAACCCATTTCCAAGTAGATATAAAGTATGAAAACACCAAGAATTTTGCAACGAGGAATCTAATCTAATTCAAAGTTACTCACAACTGATGTAGCTAGTGTAGGCATTCTTCATTCTTACAGATTACAGGCAAATTATCTAACAGCTTTGCATCTAGTATGTACAAAGATGGATTGTGTAAATTTTCATATGTAAAGACAAAGACTAATTTTCAGTTTAATCTGAAGACAGAATAAAACTCCTAGGAAAGGATGTAATGACTCATGCAAGAGTAATCACAGTTTATGCAGGGCTGCCCAGCTACCAGTCCTGTTACTTACCATACTGTCATGTTACTAAGGAAGTTACTACTCCTTTGCTGGTTCTTACTCATAAAACATGACAATGAAGCATGACATTCCTTCCTGTGTAGTTACAGGATTTGAAAATGTCCGGAATTTTTTGAATCAGCCAACAGAGATCATCCTATATGCTACCTGACCTGAGTTTTTGGCATGATTTTAGATGTCTTTTACCTGAACTGTGGGATGTATGGTTTAGATGGAGAAGCAAGACATTTTCCTTTATGCAATGAGGAAGATAATACTGTGCTCTTCTGTAGCATCTTCCACTTAATAAGCTGATAAAGCACTATACAGTCTTCCCTGTGAAAAATATCTCCTACTCCAATGAATGTTACAAAAATGTAAGTGTAGGTCATACAGAAAGTACGTGGGTTAGAATGCTGGAACTGAAAGTATAATCCAGATAGCTCAACTCCTCTTTCTGTATTCTCACCATAATTCCATTTTACTTGCAGAGGAATTTTGATGTCCAAGATGGGATCACAGTGTGTTGTGTGGCGTTTTTTTGTTTTTTGGTTAATTTCTCCTCCCCTCGCTCTTCCCCTCCCTTCCCTAGATATATTTTGAAGAAAGATTGTGCCTGAAGTATTCTATGGGAAATTTCCATAGATTTTTACTTGTGGCAGTGAAGTTCTAGAATCTGTCTGCGTGCCTCAAACGTTTATGGTACCTCTCTGTTTTATCTATCAATCTATCTATCAAATACTCACCTGGTTTTGCACAACTGGCAGTGAAAAAAAGCAGAGTGCCACCAGCTAGTCAAGATTTGCTAGCTTTCCTCATTCGTGTGTAACTCAAATGTCATCGCAGCTGGGGAAAAACTTAACTGAAAAAAGATTGGAGCGAGTTTTTGTTATGCATTCAGGCCTCCTTTTATGTGAAATTGGTTTGAATTTAGATCTTAGCTTCAAGGTTCTGTTCCACATCAATATGATAATTTTCTGTAATTTGGGGGGAGAAAGTTATGTGAGAGTACCATCAATATGTCGCAAGTGGTGACTGCTGTGTAGCGTCAGTGAATGAATCGTTTTGGGAACTGTTTTCACATTTATCTCAACTTTTCTGTTTTGGAAGTTGTTACTGTAAAAGGTGTGTGGCAATACCAAGTGATAATGCTTTCCTACTGCTCGTGCCTGCCTTGAGAAAACAAAGTGGGGGTGCTGTGGGCAGGGGAGCACCAGTCACACGTGCCAGTGTGAGCTTCCTTTACCTTGGTCTATTGTATTTCCTAATCTTCTGTCTTCTTTTCTTCCCTCATATATATTTTAGAGCTCTCTGCCTTTATTTTTCTCTCTTGTTTTACACTAAACTTCATCTCACTTGAACTCTTCTTATGCAAAGTTTCTACTCAGAGGCGTGAAAATTTCCAGACTTTTCTAAGAACTTTCCTGTGCCAATACCTACTTCTGCAACATACGTGATGGCTAAAGAAGCTTGTCTTGATGAGCTAAATGTTTTTTAAGCTCTAGCTACACTTCAAGGGAAGGTCCAGAGCTGTTTCTATCTTTAATTGCCTCTGAAGAAGAGGTCCCTTAAAACACAAACTGCTCTGATTTTGAAAAAAACAAACAAACAAGTAAATAAATATTTTTGCTGTAAGATATTTTAGATAGCTCGGATTACAAAATTCAGTGCTCTGGACAATGCGTAAAAGCCCAGACTACAAAGAGTTTGATGTCCTAGCTCTACACAGTACCTAGAGATGTCACTATTTTAAGACACCATGTGGAATTTTAACCCTACATTGGTTGTAGCTTAGATGTTTAGAGCGATAATACCATAGTTTAGTTTATTTTTAATTATTGGTTTGATAATACTTAGAGGTCTTGGAAAATGAATAATCTGCTCTTTAATGACAGTTATGATTTAGATAGAGTTTAGGACCACAATTTCAGCAACATTATGTAGTCAGGCTCTGAAGTAGATCCATCAGAAGAAGTGTATTAAAACTAGTGATGGTGAAAATGGAAAAGGCAGTGAAAGGATTTGTACAAAATGAAAAATTGCGTGAAAGATGATCTCCCAAAAGAGAAGGCCCGTACAGCTACTAAGGATCAACTATTTCATGTCAAAATCAATTAAGTATTTGGTTAGGCAGAGAAATACTTGCCTCTGGAAAGCTAATGCCAATAGAAAGCTGTGAAGAGGTCTGCAAAATGTTAGCTTATGAATTCCAATAAGAGGGAAGGAACAGTGTTATCAAAATTGCTTTAGACAACTGGAATAACTGTGGCAAACCCAGAGAAATTGGCCAGGCAGCCTGAAAGACTGAGCCGACAGGAAAGAGCTGAGTACAATGGTAAAGAAAAATTTAAACAAAAGCCCTTTGGCTGAGTCAGCGGTACAGCCGAAGGGGCCTGAGGTAATTTGTTAAAAATGTTCTATCTGTAATTATCTGATTGCTTTAAAAGGTATACTTTACAGAAGGTTAACTAGCCATCTATTCTGTCAATAGCTCTCGATCCTTTACAGCCATTTGACCCTTTGTTTTAGAAAATGCATTTTATCCCTCTAACCTGTTGCACAGATAACTTCATATAACATGGTGGGACAAGGGGGAAGTCTGCTAACGTAGGTAAATTAATTGTGTATCTAAAGTATGTAATGGGCTCTGAATTGTTCGTGAACAGGGTGGGTTTAGAGACCTGTTAATTTTTGCTGTAGTGCTAATTTGTGAGGCGAAATAATGGAAGTCAAGGTCTTAAATCCGTGGAAAAGGGCACGGGGAGGTCACTGCACGTAAAGGGCTTGCGTGCCGGGGGTTCGGCGAGGCTCAGCCCGAGCAGCCCGTGGAGGGGTGTGGTTGGAGAGCCGTAAATCACGGCTCGGCGCTGGCTGCGTCGCTCAGAGCGCCTGCGGCCGCGGCAGTGCCTGAGCTGCTGCACGCAGCGCACGGCCGCGGGGGGCTGCAGGGGCCGGCCCGGCGCCCCCCCCCCGCGCGCGCCAGGTGAGTGGCGCCCGGGAGTCGGTCTCCTTTGCTGGGGTGAAAACGGGAGAGTCACGGAACCAGGTCCGTACTTTCCCGGCTCGGGCCAGTGAGCGATAAGGCGCATTTGTAGGGCTCCGGCTGATTCACCCTTAGTTTAGTTATCGCGAACTGCTCATCCTTAGGGCAGGCTGGTGTGGTACGCGGCGGGTCCTACCGTGGCACGGCCCTACCTTGGGCTTTCCCGAGAACGTTCCAGTTCGTTTACGGGAAGCGCTCCGGACCGCTGGTGTTGCAGGTCCGGCCTCTGGCCACCCCTCCCTTCTGCCCGGCTGTCCGCTCCCTTTGGCTCCACCGCCCGCGGGGCTCCAAAACACCGAGGGACTCGGACGGGACTCTCCGAGATCGCTTGCCGGGACAAAATCTCCAACAGATCCCCAGAAAGCCTAGAAAGAAGCAGCAGTGATCAGACTGGTAACGGTGGGACAGCGTTGCCCTCTCGGGCAGAGAATGAAAAGTTGGTTTTGTGTGTATGTGCGAGCGTCTCTGTCCCTCCATCTCTATCGGGGCAGGGAGCAGAGCAGCAGGGCGAGCCCAGACTCTGGCGGCGCTTGACTTGTGGACAGCTAGAAATGCTGTAGCTGTGGCAGGAACTGCCGAGACGCTTGATCCAATGCTTAGGTTTTGTAAGAATTAATCCTATGGAAATCTGTTAAATGTTCTTTGAGTATAATACACTGGTGTACTCGAGATACGGAGATACTTCACTTAGTAGAGAGAAAAGAAATGCTGGTTCGTTTTCGGTTTGTTTGTTGGGTTACTTTTTTTTTTTTTCTTTTTTTATTTTGTGGGGTGTGGTGTTTCTTGTCAGAGGAACATATAAAACCTTTCTGCTCGAATTTGTAAGTCGGTTGTTAGTTCAAAATAATTAAGTGCATACTTTCTGATGGAAAGTTTTTTTTTAAAAAAATAGTTCATTTTTCTGTTAGAGTGCCTTGTTTTGTGTACGTTTTTTTTTTTTTTTCAGTAACGTGGGAACAGAGAAGCAGGCAAAATAATAAATTGCTTCCTATTCTGAGGAGGAACAAAAGCTTGTATTTTGAAACATTAGCTGAAAAACACCAAGGTTACAGTCAAATCTAACTGAAGTCCTCTATTTCTGTCATCAAAACAGGGAGAGAATGTTTTATTTCAAGTCAAGGTTTCATACTGTTCGGGATTACTGAGGTAACTAATTGGGCGCTTTCATATCTGAGATAATTTCATAGTAAGGCCAGATGAGGAGGTCTGTACTTGTTAGTGAACCCTCTTCAGTGATCTCTTTTTCATGGCATTTTTTTGTAGCTGTCTGTGTGTGAAAACTCATGAAGACAAGCGCGGAGTTTCTCTCTCATCCCGAAACAGAGAAACTTCAGAGATAACTTATCCTGGCCTGCGTGGTTTCTGTTGTCTGAGAATAATAGTTAAAAATGCGATTTTGTTTGTTGGGTTACAGTGCAAGGGTGTATGGGGGATGGAAATTGTATGACATGTATAAAGAGAGAGAAAGAGAGCGTGAATTTTCATAGCATTTCAGGACCCCTTGGAAGCACTGACCTGACTGTAATCTTGTGGGGAGTTTTTGATGTTTGACAGACTCATGTTTTTTTCTGACAGTAGCTTAAAGCCTTTGAACTATTACGCATGCTTTCTCAATCTATATATTGTAACAGGTTGTAGTTTCTTGAACTTTAATACTCTTCCAGAAGTCCTGTGACCTCTTTGATATAGAAGTGAACACATCAGTTTATTTATTTATTTATTTTAAAGGGGGAAAATGCAGTTTGTAGAAAGTGCCTTCTAAGCCATTTTGGGAGCAGGAATCCTCTCCTTTTTGTTATGCTAATGAAGAAGACTACATTGCTTCTAGGGAGACAATTAACATGAAATTTACCTCCAGTGTATAGTGGCTATAGTTTTAACTGTATTCTTATGATATGTTAACTGGACTGGCTTTTCACTCGTGCTTTTTCTTTTTCCCTAACTTATTACACAAAAACTAAATCTGAGGAAATTGATCTGTTTTTTTTTTTTTGTCCTGAACTTGACTTTCTTCACCATTAAGGTTGATCACTTTCATTATTTATTGTGTGCATCTGCTTAGCGCATACAAATGCGCCAAATAACTTAGCAAGGAGAAATGAGTAATGTATCTCCCACTCATAATTGACTGTTACTGGCTTTGAGGGAGGGAGGCCAGGTGGGTGGGAGGAGGTTGTGAGAGGATTTGCTGTCTCAAAAGTAATTAGAGTTTTCACAAAAGTTGATTCTATCTTGTAAAGACCTGAGAACATAAGGCAGTTGTTCTTCAGTTGGATGTATTAAACCACGTTCAAGCCCTCTTAGCTTCATAGCGTATAGAAAGATAGACACAGTAAGACTTTGGGTAAAGTATTGTAGCATTGGTGATACTATACCACCCGGTATAGACTTAAGAGAATTTGATCTAACAGGGAGAATCACCCAGACTGCAGATCAGTAAGACTTTGAGAGAAGCGTGAATTTTTTAATGTCCAAAACTGGTTATGTATGCCTCAGAGTTTTGAGATAGCTTGAGTCTGGTTTGCAACTCTGAAATTGCTTGTTCATTTGCAGTTATTGCCACTGGTTGTGTTGTGGTATGGAAGGGGCGCTTATTCCTGTACCTGTATCAGGTTCAATGAACCATCAGAAGCTTCAGGTTGTGTGAACATCAGAAAGTTTTCACGAAGACAGGCAGAGCCAGAAGGTTTGTAATTGCATCCCTAAGCCAAGACGGCATGACTAGAAGGTATTTTGTGTGTCGGTTTGGGGAAGCAAAGGTTATTTGTCTCATTGTTTTGAGCAATGATGTGAAGAGATGCATACCCCATTGGATCAGAACCTGGTGCTTTTTTGGTCTTGTCCACTTTTATTCTGTGTCCATTCTCATACTCTTTTCCTAAATGACATGTTGATTTTAAGGACTTCTCTGTTTGTATTCCTTCATTCATAACAAAAAACTAGAACATGTCAAAAGTTGTCTGGAAGCATTTCATGCCATCACAGTCAGACTCTTGCTAATTCCATTCCCATATACCTTCCCAAATTACAGGCTGAAGAAAGAGAAAAGCGACTCTATATGTAACAGTAAATTCACCTAGCATTTTTAACATTATAGTGGCATAAGTCAATCTTTGTTTGCATATAGTTAGGGGAAACTTGTATGCCTTCCAAAGTGCTCTGTTTTGTTAGATACTGCGTTTTGACAAATAGGAATGTGGAAATTAAATTCCAGTTCGTTTTGGGCTGTTGTTCTGTAGTTTCTACCATTTCCACTGTTGATTGCACGATGGCAGATGTTCAAAGCACACAGTCTCATATAGAGTAAAATTTCTGGAGTTTCTATATCTAGTAAAGTCAAACATTCTTTGTATCATATGCTGAAGTATTTAAGATATTTCAGTGTCTTCAGCTGAGGAGGCTCCCTCCTTGAAGTGTTTATATTCAATAGGAGAAAAAATGTATGGATAGTTTGGCTGGACTTTTGTTACTTAGCTGATTGTTGTAGTTCTTGGTTTACATTTATGAGGAATACATAGTACAGCAGCACATAGGCAAGCAGATAAATTTCTGGGGAGAAGTTAGCAGACCTGTTGTGGTTTGTTTTTTTTTTTTTAATTTTATTTTGTTTTGCTTTTTTTGAGAGGTTTTGCTCGAAATATTATCAGAGCTTCTGTACACATGTAACTGTGGCTGTGTCTTGGAAGTTCTTGAACATGAGGTATTTCATAGTAACATTGGAACTCTTAACTTGATTCCTCAAAACAAACCGCAGGTGTGAATTTGAGGATTAGGTATTGAATTTGTAAATCGTGGGATGTTACTGAGAATAGCTTAAAAGATTGAATGATTGGGACGTAACTGAGGGAGTTTGGCTTGCTTTCTTAAGGGCTTCTTAGGAGGGGACATTGAATGGAAAATGTTGTACTTTAGAGGATCAGTGTTTATTAGTTGAAAATTCTCAGGCCGTTGGATTGGAAACCTACTGGATGGTACACTAATTATCCTATAGTTTGGTTAGGAGAGGGAATTCTCAGCTTTCTACGTTTCCTCAAACATGAAGGGGTTGACACTTCACTGTCGTAAGCCTTTTGTGTACTCATCTGGCATCAGCTATGAAACCAAAGCTTTCATTGGTTGTGTTTATACTTGCTTGGCTTTGATAACCTATTTGCCTGAAATGTCATGTGTTCCATTTCAGCATAATGGTGGTAATCTTGCAGGAAAGGCTAAGGACAATCTCTCTGACTGAATACCTGCCCTTAAATAGTCAGAATTTAGAGTTTTGGAGGTGTTTCTTATAAACCAATAAGAAAATATGAGTATTAAGTACAGCATCTGAGCAGCTTCCAACTTTTGTGCAATATGGGCAGCTAGCCTCCAGGTTTTCAGACTCTCTAAATGCTGTTTGTTGCCTTACTACAGTAAACACAAAGTTGAGTTCTCAAATGATTCCGTGAATTTTAAGAAGTTTAGGGATTTTTTTTGTTTCCTCTATTGTAAGTAATTTTTATCATTCCTCTCTAGTATTGAAGCTGAATTTACTGGAAACAAGCTCTTTCAGTTTGCTTCAGCTATAGGAGGTTATAGCTTTGGGGTTAAGAATTTGCATTTTAGATCTTCCTATCTCTGGACCATTTGTTTTGCTTAGAACAATTGTAATGCAGAACTGATTTTACAGAACTTTCTTATTATTATTTGAAAATAATTTTGTGATAATTTAAATACTAGCCAGTGGGAACTGTGTCTTCAGACCACATGTAAATGTGTAGGCAATGTAGTATTCACATTGAGGGCCCATATGATAATTTATGGTAGATTTTTTTTGTAAGAGTGTGGTTTGGCTTCTTTAGGATTTCCAATTATATTTGGATCTGTGTAACTAAAAATGTCAGGTCTTCTTAACTCCTCAACTCAACTCTTTTCAATGAGAATCCTGACCAAAGTCAAACAGATACTCTCTGGGCAGACGTGCCATTTCCAGAGGCTTCATAGCAGCTGTGCTCAAACAGAGCCTTGGCAAATTGAAGATGAAAAAAAAGAATAGTGAAATATTATTTATCATCTGTAATTAATGAGTATTTATTGTAGGACCTTCAATAAGTGAGAATTGGGAAGGAATTTCCATGGAAGTCTGGAGACTTTATCCAGCCTGTGAATCCCTGCAATGCAGCTGACAGGAAATAGCAGAATTCTTTCATAAATTTGAGATCAGTTTAGTGTTACTGTAAAACTAAGCCTGTTACGATAACCTCCGAGTAGAAGTAACAGTAGCTTCAGTGCAGCAGCACTTTGATAGTACCTGTGATGCTGAGACTGGAGAGGGGAGCAGGAGGACTATAGAGGCAGCTCTGTTTTCCATGCAACACCTGTGCATTCCCTGAAACCAGAAGAATTCTTGTGCAGCTGTAAGCAGCTGACTTCCAGCCTGCTGGGCCTTCAGGGTGCTACTCTGATTTTTCATCATGAAACTTGGCCAGAACAGATTCTCCCTGTCCATAACTGTTATTTCCAAAAGCTCTTCTGCTTTCTGATTTCATATCAATCTCTGCTGCTTCTGTGGCTTTTCCAGTTTTTATAGGAAGCACCTGGTTGACTACCGGCTAGGTAAATAATGTAGGACTGGTTGACCTGCATGTATATTTCACAGAGTGGCTTTTGTGGGCTAGTACAACTGGATAGGATAAGGCAGCCTTGTCTTCTGTAATGTAACACCATAAAGTGAACACAACGCTCTGTTTTTTTGAGGAACACAACAGCAATCTGTTAATGTGTCTGAAGTTTTTGTCTCATGAAGTTTTTTGCTCGTGATAACAGAAAACCCTGTACTGTACCACAAGCTGTAATTGATTGTACAAGAGACTGACAGCTATGTAAATCCCTAATGTCAACAACGATTTGAGCCAGGAGGCTGTGCATGCTGAAGAAGAGAATTTCAGTAATCTGCTTCTGCCCTTATCTCTTGGGTAGAGCCCTTTAGTTTACAGCCTGTTAGAAATATGTGACCAGCTCTCTGCTAGATTTATTACTTGAGCAAGACTCTTTAGAATTTTATTTTTTTTTTTTCCCTCACAGTGTGCCAGCTACTGGGTCTAGAGGTGTATTCTTCCAAACTAAGCTGTAGAGTGTACTTGTCAAAATGTTCTTAAAACTTTGCTTTCTGTTAACAATTTGAAGTTGATGTCCGACTCTTCAGGGGATGTGAAGGAGTAAAAAGGAGGACCTTTGTGGATAAAAATGTGGAATTGCTTAGGGCCTGCTCTTGCATGTGTGTCCAAATTGGTTGGGTTTTTTTGTTGTGACTTTTCACATCTATAAGAGCTAATACACATGTGTACTTGATGTGCAATTGGGAGCAATGTTATAACACAGGCTACATTGTGAGGTATCTGCCTCAAAGCAAAGCAGAAGTTCAGTTCTAGATGCCTTTGTTAGTCTTGCTATTTAATTTCAATTAAAGTGGGGTCTTTGATGATTGATGTTCTATAACAAATCTTGGTTTTGTTTTTCCAGAGCTAAAAATGATAGCTGCAGGAAAATTTTCAAGTCTTCCCAGAAATGGCCCAGTGAGCCACCAGTTCTCATTAGCGTCTTCCATGGACCTTTTGACCACTAAATCTTCGCCAACTGAGCATCGTTCAGACTCCTTTCAAGACATCTCTATCCATGGCACTCTCCCCAGAAAGAAGAAGGGGACAATTCCCACTAGGTCTTGTGATGTGTTCAGCCACGTGGGAACACTGCCGTACACCAGAACACCCTGGCAGCAGCCACCTTTTGCACAGGATGTTGTAGAAGAGTATCCTCCGCAGAATAGGAAGAGCAACAAACTCCATGCCAGGTACCTTGTAAACCCTTAATTTACAGATGTTTGTTGCATAGGAATCATGTGGTTTCTTTCTAGACCTCTCAATATCCAGTTATAGGTGCACCTGTTTATTATAACTCTGCTTTCTAACAGAGATTGATTTTTTTAATTTTTTTTTTCCCTAAGTACTCAATTTAGGTCTTATGGAAGAAGCCAAACAAAAAACAGTGTAAAATTTGTCCAGGACGGGGAAACAGAAAAGTGAATGTAACGCATAGATTTCAGGAATTCTGAGTTTCTTTTTTGTCTTACTGAATAGCCCAGGCTTCAAAATAAATTTTCTCTTATAATAAGATCAGTCAGTATATGGCTTGTTAAATACTCATGCCTGTTTAAAATGTCTTTCAATGCCACTCTTTTTGTGGGACCTAGTGATTTGGATTTTTATTCTTTCTTCTGACATGTGTGGTTCTAAAAAAATAATTTGTAAGGACTAGATCTTGCCTCTGCATGTTTAAAATGTCTAGTATTGCATGTACTATTCCCATGGAGGAGATCTAAAAGACACTGACTTGCTTTGAAATGACCCTTTGCACTGTTCTAACAGAGCAGTTCTAACCAAGAAGTCAGACTCTTAGAACTCGGTGATCTGGGATCATTGCTTATATGGATGGAGTGGAGAGAAAAAGGAGAGTGTTGTTCCAGCTGCCTCCAGCCTAGAGCTACACGTGAGCTCTTTTTCCTTGAAGACTCAGTGGAACCCAACATACACTGAACTAATGGGAAATTATCCCTGTTTATTATTCTGGCCTGACTTCCTGGTTATAGTATCCGTGACACTTAAGAAAGAATTCTACTCTTATAGCTAGTGTTTCTTTTGGGAATCTTTTATCATTGCTATATTTCTTTGCTTACAAGAAAGTAATTAATTCTGTAGATGCTCTTTTTTTTTGTTTTTTTCGTTCTGATATTGAGGACTACAAAATGGGAAAAAAAATATCCAACTAACACAAGAAAAATGCAGTATAATTCAGTGGATCAGTTAAAGGAACAAAAATGAAAACCAGTTCTAATTGTGTGGGATTGTTTCTGTTGAGGTTTTTGCATGCTGTTTGCTTGCAGCATACAAGATCAAGCTTTCTTCTTACTCAAAAATAAGTCTTTCTTCTCTTCATTCACTTCAGAAGAAGAAAGGGCCTCAGTGTGTTTAGTATTCCTCTGTCACTGATCTCTGAGATGTACCTGCTTACATGAATTGGCTTTTTAACATAATCTGCTGCATTGATTTGCATACTTTTAGAGAACACAAGCAGACAAGGCTGCTGCCACAGAAAAGAATATGGTGGTATACACTCAAGTTTTATTTTATGTCTTCCTTCTCAAGAGCAGTTACTAAACATGATTTGTAGAGATGTTATGTTTTCTTGAGAGACCAAAGCCTCCATATTTAATATATTTATACTTGTAGCTGATAAACTTTTCCTTGTTCTGTGAAGAACGCTTTTGTACAAGCAATAGGAGTAAGAACAGAATGCTTAAGAGGAAAATGGCAAGTTCTACCAGGTCAGAATCAAAACATGTTACTTTTGAAATAGTAAGAGTTGCAAAGGATGTTTTTAGTGCAGCCTGTTAATAGAATTAGTGTCTCTTGAGTCATAGCAGCAAGTGGTTTTCCTGTGTTTGACCTTCCAATTGCTTTTCTGAAACACACATGAAATGCTACAGTAGCAGCTCCTAATTTTTACTTTCCCTAATTTTTATAAATGATTCTTTATGCATTCTGCTCCTGACAGCCCAGTTGTATTACAGGAGACAATACCGACTTGACAGTTAGCAAATATATAATTTCTTGAGTCTTCTTGGGATGACTCTGCACCTTTCATTAGTATACTTAAAAGGTCTAATTTTCCCGTGGTAAGCATTCTGCCTTATATGCTAAGGTGTGTATTCTAATGCTTACGCTCACATTGAAATTAGGTGGGACTAATAGTATAGGGAGGTCCGTGTTACCTTATCGGACTTTTATCAAAAAAAGTCCTGTAAAGTTTTATTTCAGTGTAGGAACTTGTGAAATATTCTAACATTACATGGGCATTCTCATTCAGGAGTAAATCTGTCTTTCATTGCTATAATGCTGTTTACAAAAATTAAAAGTGTGAATGCACATGTTAATCAAACTTTTTCATGATGCATTGTTCAACCCAAGTGCTGTGTTTGATATCAGTGGACCAGTCATTAGTATTACAGTGTTCATGCACGCATGGATCCAGTTATACTGAACTGTGATTCAGATCTGTCATAGCTTGATTAATTCTAATATAAGAAACCATAACTATGATAACATTTTCAGTAATTCAAAATGAGTAATAGAATCACAATTTTGTGGAAAGACACAATACAGAATTTTGTGGGGGAAAAAAAAATATAAGGCAAAGCAAGAAGAATAGGAAAAAGATAACAAATTGTGTCATTCCCTAATGGAACTTTTCTGATTTCCAGAAATTTTTCTTACTACAGCTACCTAATTGCATTACTCTGTAACCAAGATGAAATGTATGTGTAGTAATTTATTTGCAGGATTTATATTCTGTCAGGTTTTTTACATCTATATGACCAGAAACAGTATGTCATCTTGGAATTTCTAGTATCTTCTGGATTAAAATGGAAAAAAAAGTTCTGATGTACAAAAGCATTTGATACAGCAAATACAGACATTACGCTTTGTGTCAGCAAAAAGGACAAGAAAGATGCCTGGGTTGACCCCATTCTTCATCCACACAAGTTTGAAACTTTAATAAATAAAAAAAACCCTTGGAAATACTAGGTTTTCTTATGGCAGCCGTAAGACACAGGCCAAAAAAACCCAATTGGTTCTAGCAACAGATACACATTTAAACAATTTTTCTTTTAAATAAAGGTATCATAAAGTGAAGCAAATTAAACAAAGATAACCTGAGGACCAGGTGCCAAAGGAAAATTCCAATTGTGCTTTATTTAGTTTTAATCATCAACATCAAATAATAAAGAATATTACACACAAGCAGCTTTACAGTTTTACAATAAAACTAACTTTCAAGAACTTTCAAGAGCTCACCTGCTTCTAACTTTGGCCATTTGATTATTTCTAAAAGACTAAAAATCAGATATAGGCTTTCTCAAGAAAAACACTTTTCTTTCCCCCCCTTGAACTAACTAGCACAGGTGCCCACTCCGAAACCAAACAGAAGACAACACAACTTCGTTGTATTCAAAGTTGCCAAAGTAATTTGTTTTCAGAGGTGACTATCAGGTTTGAAAAGACTTTACCTCTTGTGTGTTTTGTTGGTTGTTTTTATTTTCCCTGAAACTGCATGAATTGGTTACCGCAACATTATGCTGATATTCATGCTCTTGTGCAGCAATCTTGACTAGTATCTGTTCTAGGGAAGTAGAATAGTTATTGTTTCTCTATTATAATAGTGTTTTGGGGAGGGTAAGAGGTTCTTTCCTCACCATCTCTAGTTTTCACAGGCAGTGCTAGCTCACTCGTTTATATAGTCTCTCTTACATGGCATAATTCATTTCAAATAAATGAATATTGGAAATATCAAACTCACTTCAATTTTTCTGTGACCAAGCACATCACAGGTCTACGGTCCTTATTAGGAAAATTTGTTGTACCTATGTTTGGGCAAAAATAAGGGAGATGATGAGTCATAGTCTCATGTTGTTAAAAGCACAAGTTTGAACTTACATTGGATTAACAGAAGAAATGGTGCTACTTGGAACTACCTGTGCACTTGGATCATTATGGTTTTCCCTGACTGACATTCCATTTTAATGGACTTGAGACATTTTCATGCTTTTTCATTAATGGAGCCAAATATTCTTCAGATAAACAAGACCTAAAAGCAATAAAGAACCAGCCCTGTCACAGCAAGTTTGAGTGTAGTGATGAAGGCATCTGCCAAAGACCAATTTTGACATTCTACACCATTTCAATTGGATGTTAACAGTACCCACATAGTACTGGGTTAAGGTAGTAGTTGTCTCTGTGGGTCTGGTAAGATACAAAGACACTTAAATGTTTCTTCATTATAGAGATGCAAAGAATATCTGAGGGCTGTTGAAAAGATGGAATCGAGAAAAAAAGATTTTTGCAAAGAATCTTTTGCAAATATTAGAAAGCAAAAGTAGTTTCCAGTATTGATGCCGTGCTATTTCATGAGGCAGTATGATTGCATCAGATAGCAGAGCAAATACTTGCTTCTTGGAATGTCTGGCAGCTGATAACTATAGTGTCCTGTAGGGGGATTTTAACTTTCCAGATATCTTCTGGAAATACAATAGAGGAAACAGTCTGGGAGGTTCCTAAAGTGTGTGGAAGATCATTTTCTGACACAGCTGATCAGAGAGCCAACTAAGGAAGGGTCCCTGCTGAACCTGTTGTTCACAAACAGAGAAGGACTTGTAGATGATGTGAAGGTTGGAGGCTGTCTTGGGCATAGTGATTGTGAAATAGTAGAGTTCTAAATTCTTGGGCAAGTAAAGAGGTGGGGTGTTTGGAAGTAGAACTGCCACTTTGGACTTACGGACAGCAGACTTTGACCGATTTAGGAGGCTGGCTGACAGAGTCCCTTGGGAGGCAGTCCTGAAGGGCAAAGGGATGCTGGACATTCCTCAAGAGGGAAATCTTTAAGGCACAGGAGCACGCGGTCCCAGTGCGCCATAAGATGAACCAGTGGGGAAGGAGACTGGCCTGGCTGAACAGAGAGCTTTGGCTGGAACTCAGGAAGAAAAGGGAAGTCTGTGGCCTATGGAAGAAGAGACAGGCCAGTCAGGAAGACTACAAAAAATTCCGTGAGGCTGTGCAGGGAGAAAATTACACCAAACACCAATTTAAATTTGGTGACTGCCATAAAAGACAATTAAAAATGTTTCTAAAAATGCATGAACAACAAAAGGAGGACAAAGGAGGACTAAGGAGAATCTTCATCTTCTACTGGATGGGCGGGGGAAAGATAGTGACCTAGGATGATGTAAAGGCTGAGGTACCAAATGTCTTTGCCTCCGTCTTTAATAATAAGACCAGCTGTCCAGTGCCAGACACCTGAACTGCATGACAGGGATGGGGAGCAGAATGAAGCCCCCATAATCTAAGAGTGAGCTACTACACCACTTAGATACACACAAGTCTGTGGAGCCAGATGGGATCCATCCAAGGGTATTGAAGGAGCAAGCAGAAGTACCACTCTCAATCAGCAGTGCTGGCTAACTGGGCTAACTAGTCCTGGCCAAGAAGGTCCCAGTTCACTGGAGGTTAGCAAATATGACAGCCATCTACAAGGACTGGAAGGAGGATCTGGGGAATATGGGCCTGTCAGTCTGACCTCGCTGCCAGGGAAGGTCATGGAGCAGGTCGTCTTGAATGCCATCATGTGGCACATATAGGACAAGCAGGTGATCGGGCCCAGTCAGCACAGGTTTCTGAAAGGCAAGTGCTGCTTGACTAA
>JAAGNO010022653.1:43999-59546 GCA_033439905.1 Ceryle rudis | reverse complement strand
TTGCAAAGTCAGACCAACAGCTCAACTGACTTCAAGCAGAAAGCACTTCTGAAAATCAGTCCCAAAATATCTCTGACAGAGCATTTAAATATCCAGGCACCAAAAATCAAACAAACTTATTGAAAATGTTTCTTCCTCAGAAAAAGTAGGAAATTGTGACATGAAAAGTGTCTTCAATAGGGATCAGTTAACACTTTCTAATCACAGACCAAGTGATGCAGATGAAGAGAGATAATGATTTCAGCTGATGCAAGGTCCTAAATACAATGGTACTTCTGAATTTTGTACATAATAGTCTTTATCTTCAGAACGAATGTTTCTAAATTCATAATGCAAACCAAAAAATAAAACCATATGTTCATGTTGATAAGAAGCCCCAGTTCTCCTCCCCAGAGAGCTTCGGAAAGCTTTCAGGCACGCTTTTACACTTTACAAATGAATACCTAACACAACGTATCTGTCATACATAACTCACACACCTACCCTGACGGTGTATGTCCAAAACTGAGAGCTGCACAAGCATGGAAAAGAAGCTGCATGGAAAGTAAGCTCATATTGGTGCATCAGTAAGTACTGCCTTTAGCCCAAGTCCTGCAATAAATTATGCACCTACTTAATTTTATCCAGCAGTGTCTTAACTTAGCTTTTAACTCAGCTATCTGTGGTGGGGAAAATATGTAAGAATGTAAGATTTTTGGGGGAACTGGGACATGTGAGAAGTAGGTTTCAAGGGAAAAATTCATGGCACATAGTGTTAGGTCCTTTTTGATCTGGAGAGTGACAATGAATTCTGGCTATACTCTTAAGAAGGTCAGGCCCTCTGAAAATCATCCAATCCTTGGCAGTAGTTTAATTACAGAGACCTGGCACTAAAATAGTGGCCTGAGTTTTTCAATATAATTTCCAGATTAACTATTCTTTAGTAGGGCTTGTCATATACGTAAGTGGTTTGAATATCCATGTACTAGATTTTAACAAGACATTTGAAGGTTTTTCTACTTATTGTGACTGAAGCACAATATATTTTTATACACCTTACATTTCTGGAAGCACAGGAAAACACCTAACTTGTAACATAAATTCAGTTTTCAAAGAGATGTTTAACTTACCTGCCAGAAGTCAGCGACAGTAGCAGGGAGGGGGCCCTGGGTGGCAATATATGCAGGGTTTCGGGGGTCATGGTCCATCTGGAATAAGTAAAGAGAACAGAGACTGGATTTGTTTAAAAGAAAATCCCTTGCTGTGTTAGAGACAGAAAGTATGTGAAGGCAGAAACAAGGGACTTCCTAAAGGACTGTCACATCCATCCATCCCTTATTGGCAAGCTAAGAATATTATTTCTATTTATAAGCTCAGAGGATAACTTTTCTCACAAAAGACTGATGCTCCCAGATAAGTATCAGCACTGATGAGCAACGTCTTCTGTCCTCAATATGCAGTGTAAGATCATACATGGTGGTTGACAAAGGCATTTATTTGAGATCGGTACTCACGGTTTCATAGCAACCTAGGAGCCATTTGAAACATTTTTCTACACTGAGTGTTAAGAATGCTCCACACATCTAAATATGTCCTCCATTTCCACCGTGCCAGTCAAGGGCACATGTAACTAGAAAACAGCAAAAACGTGAAACAAATTCAATTTCTGGCTTTTTCTGGTTAGCTGATTTATCTAAATGCATGGATTTGGCCTCAACAGAGGAAGTTCTGCTTAAAGACCTTAATTATTACATTTAAATCAAGGAGCAGAAAATTCACTGAGCAGAAAAAAATAAAGAATCTGAGAAACAAAGCCATCAAGAGTAAATAGGATTAGTGTGTTACAATGAATGTTTTCGAACTGATGGGTGGTTTTCTTGGTTCTAAATCTTAGGGACTCATTCTGCTGAAAAAGAAGATCTGCTGATAGGATTAAAAAACAAACAAACTCATTCTAACTCTGAACTGGGCAAGACAAAACTCTGAACATAAAAAAAAAGACACTCAGTTCAGCTCTCAGATGTGTGGGTGTGACTCAGTGACACTGAAGTCAGCAAGAGTTAACTTATACCCATGTAGCTGAAGGCAGAATTTGTCTCAATACATGATTCTGTTCTATAAGTAAAGATCTGAATAAGAATGAATGTGAGTCACATTTGCATTAACAGGCATCTACTGAATTTATTCATAGCCTATCAAAATTTTCAGTGATGGTACATGTCAGCATAAAAGAAGGCACCTCATAATTATGTGCAACATAAAAGAGGGAAGAACCATAAAAGAACAGATGTAAGTTATTCTAACAGAACAACAATATGATGAATGTTGCAAAAAGGAAGAACACTTTTATGTTTCTAATTTTCTGATGTATAATTAAGTCGGACTTAATATTAAAATTCTCCATGACAACACAACACAGGTAAAATGAAGTCACTGAATCCATTTAGAATAAAAAGCTTACTTCTGATTCATCACCCATAGTTCTAAAAAACCTTGACCAGGATGTCTGTAATACTATAATTTTATTCTGAGCTCATTGAGATGCTTCTCTTATCAGCAAATAACTCTTCACAACAAGCAATTGCTCACAACAAATTTCAACCTTGCTTTCTTTGCCTTTTGACAAAAGCAATTCTGATAGCAGGACATTGCTACTGTGGGTATTTTGAGATCAGGGAAAAACTAGTTTTCTTCAGAAATCAGTATTAGCAAAAAAACCTTGGGAAACATTTCAAAATGGGCAACTTTTTGTTTGTTTGTTTTTGTGACAGTCGAGACATTGAACTCGATGCAGCTGAAAACAGCAAATGTGATTAATCAAAGTCAGGCTGAAAGGGTTTTGTTTGCTCCAGTATGGTTGAAATAATTTCTGTTGTTTTGTTTTGAATCCCACAGAGATCTATAGGTTTTAATCATGTGCTTACATGTTTTCCTATGCTGGAACTAAAAATCTTAGCTTAGAAAAATCAACCTGCACCAAGGAAGACTTGCTACTCCCAGTGGAAACTTGTATGCTACATCTACTTGAAAATGATGTCACTTGTCTAAAAGGCAAGAGCCTGACTTGGAAATGTAACCGACAGTGAACACACTAAACTAGAGAAATAATAATTTACTTTGAATTTCTTCTTAAAATAAATTCTTGTGTATGTAGACATGCCAGAAAACAAAGACAGAAGAAATCAAGGATGATGCAAATAGCGCTGCCATGGAGGAAATACTTCTCAACGTTCAGCTGATAAATCAGGAATAGGCCAATCTTGGCATTTCAGCATTAATCAACCTCTGTCACAAAGGTGCTGTTGGAACGTGGCAAACATTACAATAAGCACAGAGTAGTGAAGTGTATCAGCAGTTTAACAATAATTCAAAAGACAATTACAATTATTACATTCCAAGCACATTCTGTTGCACAGAAAACAATTATGAGCAGAAACTCTTCTTGCTTGGAGCAAATAGAAGATGGCAGAAAGCCCTATCACACTATTAAATGATCTTTAATGGAACAAAAATAAGAGCAAAGATTAAACTAATTAAATGAAATTCCTAGTTTCATGAATTTTCTATTATATGTACTGTTTTAAAGGTCACATATTTCAAGAAAACTCTGAAAAATCACTACTCTGGTCACATTCAATTTAACATGAGTAGGTGACTAAAAGGGATGGTTCTTGAATGTTTTTGTTATGTTCTTTTTATTCTCTCAATGTCACCAAGAACACCAAGGGCATCTTAATCTATCAAAGTTAACAAAAGTTTGAATAAAGAAATAAAGTTAGGAATGGATTTTAAAGTAACTAATCAAGGATCAAGTAAAGGCTATTTTTAATGTCAGTAGTCATTATCCTCTTTCAAGGATCCCTCAGATTTCTCGCTTCACAAAAATAAAACAGCAAATGTATTCTCCAGGGAAGAATGGAAAACTGCAGGCTCCATGCTATCAAGTATTAAAACAAAAATCGACTGTTTGCTACCATTTTACACTGGAACAACCTTCAGAAATCACCCTAATAGTAACTGTTCGAAAAGAACGAGACTTTTCCCTCTGTGTCCCCATCAAAGCACAAAGTACACAAGGCTTACATCAGAATTGGATTGAGCAGACATCTTTGGAAAGAAAAAGCTGCAATTATTGCAACTGTTCTGCTATGGTAGAATTCTCATTTTCTGCTGCAGTACAACAAAGGCAAGTCTGGTGATAATTTTTCAAGCTATTTTTCCATGATTTTATATTAGGGAAAGAGATCAAGGATGACTATAACTGACCATGCAATTGCGGTGATTTCCACCGCTACCAATATCAAAAGCAAATGGAAACAAAAAAGAGGAGCATTCAGACTTCTTGTTGGAAAACTACAGAAAACTTTAATGACACAACTTGTGTTTTTTTCTACCGGGCCTTGTAATATGAGTTGACTTACAGAATCTTATAGTAGGAATATACATAAATAACATAGTATCACAACTAGTTGCACTTTTGTTAAATTAATGTCAGACCACAATTCCACCTTTGTTTTACTACAGAATAAAAGCTACTCCTTTAGTTTTTCCTTCATGAGTTCCACTATCCAGTTGCCTTATTCTAGGACTTTGTATGGTTTCCCCTAAAATCTCTTGAGTTTTATTGAGTTTTTAGATAGAGATTGCGCTGCTGCCTGATTTCACTGATAATGCTGATGAAATACAAGAAAATCAATACAACCTGGAAGTAAATGGTCAAATTTATTGTATTAAGACTCATGAGTGGTACATATAGATTCTTGTTAAGAAGTCTTCTAAAACTGTAAACTGAAGTAAAAGTGTCAATAGCCATCAATGACCATTCTGAAATCTTATGTAAATGACATACCGATTCATTCCTGCCTTTTACCTTCCCTCAGCTTATCAGATCCTAACTTTTGATATAGAAAGATGCTGAGTCACACCATATTTACCCTGATCTAAATCCTCTTGAGTCCAGCTGAAATATTCCTAAATCATATGAGATCAGAATGTGATCCAGTGTAGACCAAATATGATGGAAAGAAAGTTGAACTCTGGTTAACGCCTTAAAAATTCAGGTGGATTCAAGCCACTGTGTAGTCTCCAATTTTAATGTGTTTACAATACCACTAAAATCTACTTTCATGCATGTATTTATTACACAGAGAATAGACAGTCTCCAAAAGTAAAAAATGTATATTTCCTTTTGTAGAAGAAAGTATATCCAATAAATGCAGATGAACTTTGTAATCACATTCATCTCATTATTAAGTTTAAAAAGGTAGACTAGTCCTCATCTTCATGTTTGAATTAAAATTTAAAACAATTTTTAAATCCTTCATTTAAAACCCCTAATGGAATGAAAGAAGTAAATCTGGTTGTGAATGCCATTATGAATTTCAGAGTCTATTCTTGGTGATGAAATTTGTATGCTGTGTTTGAACAAACTGTCATGCTAATGACATTCCTCAGTCTGGTGTCTTCAATAATAAGCAAACTGAGTTTTTAAATGTAGTTGATGGGATTTTTTCTCTCTCAGACACCCTATGAGGAAAAACAGAATTCCCATTTACTTTCATGACCTCTGATTTAAAGCAAAGATTGCACATTATTTACTACTGGATGATTTTCACGAAATTTAATGAGGACTAAGTACAAATATGACAGATGTAATTATCACAGTTTTATTCTGCACAGTCAGGGTCTTCTTGTGCTGTAATTGCAAGCCTTTCATTCAGCTGCCAATAGCAGAGTTATTATCATAGTACTTTATGTTATTTCAGAGAGGAGGGAAACAGATTTCTACCTCACTTTTACTCTGCAAATTTATCCTAAGGACTCATTTGGCCTTGCACTGCATTGAAATTAAAGACCTATGGAACAAACGCAGATTAAATCTTTGCGGATTTTCCTCACCTACTTCCAGTCATGGTGAGGTCATCAATCTAACCCCAGTTTCTACAACATATTGGAGGGAAAGGAGGTCTTGGGGGGCTAGAATTTTTTAAAAGGAAAACATGTGGGCAGGTGGCCAGCTCATTGTCTAGTGCAGAGATTTTTTTACAATGTACTGCTGCACTCATTTAGACTTAAGCTAAGGTTGAGTGAGCCCCAGCTGGAGACTGGACCACTGACCCAGAAGCTGGAGATACCCAGCGACATGTACATGACCGGAAGCCTCCCGTTCCAAAGCTCAAATATAATTACTTTATTTTACACTCTTCCCCCACCAGACAGCTCACACGCGCAGGGAGGAAAAAACCTCTTCCAGTCAGTTCAGACCGTACTGATCCTGCTATTAATGCCCATCTTGCAGCTCACTATAATGCTCACTCCTAACCCAAGCGTTGCAAAGCACAAATGCACCAGGAACATCACTATATTGACATGATAATTACTGAGGTTATTTAAGTTGAGAGGCAGGAGTCTGAAGGAAAGAAATGGTAGGATTTTTACAAGAGTGAATAAAGGCAGACTTACTGGCACTCCAAATCCACTGTACACTTAAAAAGATGTGGATTAAATGTGTGTCTGCTAACAGAAGAGATCTCAAATAAACAGCAGTAGTGATAGCACGTGTGTCCAGATCAGGCTTCAATAGCTGTACTGCAAATAGCCACTGCAAATACTGCAGAATCAAGTGCCCAATATAATATTCTAGTAGGCTTCTGAGGTGGGGATATCAGACACTGAATGTTTCTGCCACTCCTATATTCTACCTCATTATGCAAAAACTATACTAGATTAAAAAATACATTTACTCTAACCTGAAGATATTTGTTTTGAAATAAAACAGTTTGCAGTGAATCCTTCCAAACAATGAGCTTGCAAAGTAGTGTTTTTCTCCTACCAACCTCCTACTGCAACATCTTCAGGAAATACACATTTTACCCATTGCTTTCAAAACAGCAAAATGACTATTGACTTAGTGAAACAAACTTACAAAACCATCTAGAGCATCTCTTTCCCTGGAATAGCAGGTCATTACACAAATGTGGGCTGTGGGCCTTTCCACACAGTAGACTCCCTGTCCTACCATGAAGAAGAGGACAGCTCCTCTTGTCAGTTTTTGATAGCTATGCAAGATACCAGATGCTTGTCCCGGTCCAATGAAACACTTGTGCACTCAGCTTCTACTATCAAATTAAGGCTTGACCGCACATAACTCGCTGAATGTGCCCTGAAGACAGGCAAACAGAGCATCAAAGCTCTGGAGCTGGACCTCTGTGTATGACTTTACAAGCAGGACACATATTTCTCAGAGCAACAAGTTGCTCTGATCTGATCCCGGGGCCAGGTAGAGCTTGGTCTAGTCAGACATACTTAAAAATAGTCCAAAACCTGCTCTGATCTGTGCACATTTATCCTGTCCTCTAAAATGGCAGCTGGTAATCCCTGAAGTGTGCAGGTGCTTTCGTTTCCCCTCTACCCTAAGAAAAAGACAAAAGCATCCTGATGATGTTTGTTGGGTTCTGTTTATTTTTTAACTCTTTGATTAAAACATTTTTATATATTCAAGGTAATGAAGCTTTTGAACTCTGTTGAAAGTAAAAAACAAAGCAAAACAAAACAAAGCTTAGAGAACAGTTTCTATGTATTTGTGGGGTTTTTTAAGGAAATAAAAAAAAAAAGTATTGTCAACAACATTGGAAGGAAGCAGCCTATAATTTCATATTGTTGCAAATTGTCAGCTGCCCTGCCCACACAAAGTGATTTAACTGGGGGAGTGATAGTCCCAGGAAAATGAGCCAGTAATGGCTTTCACAGCTCACTGCAGTGGTCTAGTTCTCCATCCTAAATTCTTTCTTATAGTTTCTTTATAACAACTTTTTAGTGCCTAATTAATGTAAGAGCCATGAACAAAAGTGACTCCAATACTATCAGTCTCATGGAGGTCAAGGGCACTGTGTCTTTTTGTCCCTTCAAATGGATATCATCACATTTCCATTGAGATGCTATGACAGGGCAATGCTACTGGTTCTATCATACCTGTTTTGTGTCAGAAAAGAGACATCTTTTTTCCCTATCAGCTTTCACAGGCAAGAAAGGATTCATATTCAGCTTCTGTAGGGTAAGAAAGGGCAGCTGGGCCACACCGGAGTATTTGGAGGCAAAAACTGGATTGATCTATTTTTCAGTTTGAATGAATACACAAGTGGTAAGGCATCTCATTCTTGCTTTCAAAATAGCAAGCTCAGAGGAGAACCAGGAGAGCTACAGAAACACCGAGCATTGCATCAGTACGGCAACAGAGGAAGAAAGGCAGGAGGAAATGTCACTTCCTGATGCAGAAGTTCAGAGAAGCCTGTGGAGCCTACAGATACCATACCTCCTATGACTGTAGCTAGTAGGACAAAGAAAAAAAGAACAAGCAAGATTTACGTCCTCAGAGAAGGAAAAGCTTCACTAAGGGTATCTCACTGAATTTTATAATCTGTCAGTTAGTAATATCAAGTACAGAAAACCTGACAGTATTACAAGGCAGAATGATGACTATCTAGTGACTTTGTTTTCTTAGTACATAAACTTCAAGGGTATTGCACGCACATGTAGAAAATTTATTTCTCTTTTATTTGGAAGGACAGCCTGAGACATCAGAGTTGTGAGGGCCTCAGTCTGAGGCTGCACAACCTGAGCAGTGAGGCATCTCAAGTTTGCATATTTTAACAACAAGGAACATCAGTGACTATTTGGATTATTTCCCATAGGTTACCATACTTACAATTGGGCTAGCGTTGATGTAGTCTGAATTGTCGTGGCTATTTTCACCTTTCAAACATATTCTGGAATGATCATCTGCAAAAGAGAAACAAAGAAAAGAAAGTTTCAATACAAGCATTCTGCCCATTTTAAGTTACACATTTCAAAGTCAGATTAATGTGCATTTCAGGATGGGAAAACGGTAAATAATAGAACGGATATTTCCTTCTGACTGCTAACCTAACATCGTCTTGATAGAGCCACCGTGTCACAGCCTGACTCAAGAATGAAGCACTAAGATATTTCAGAGGCTGAGTATCAGAATGCACGTCTTCATGAGTTGCACCGTAACGTGCTACAACCTTTCACAGCAGAAAGGGGAAACTCTAACGATCAAGGAGTTAAGATTCAAACTAGGCAAATAGCCAGAAAAAAAACCCACAGTATTACAGAAAACACTCCTGTGTGATGGACTTTGTGTATCTGGCTTCTCTACAAAATGAGCATCAGGAACTTCAACATACATTTGAGAGCTGGACAGTATAGTTAATCTGTCCTGATCAAAGACCAGTGCTGTGTGGTGCTATGCTAGTGACAGAGGGAGATGATAGTTGGAGATGATCATGGAGGAAAGAAAATGCCAATGAAAACTACAGCTAAAAGTATAACTGAAGTACATATAGATATCTTACACTGCTGTATGTAGCTAGTTCAGACACCCCTAGTAAAAAAACAGCAGCTCTGGACACAGGAGACTTACTCATGTTGTTTGACCATCTTCAAGATTCTTTTATCACTTTTTAACTTGTATTTTTACTGGTGCTAGATGAATTATGTTTGGAGCTGGTACACGTCAAACCCTAGTCCTTTTTTTTTTTACTAAAGGACACATGTAATGGGTGGGTTTTATTTGTCTGTAATGGATCTCAAACAACTTGTACCTGATCCATAACCAGCACAATTTATACTTCTCAGCAAATCAACTCTGTACAGTATATTGTTGTAAGAGCTCATGGAGTTGCCCTTTCCGTAACAATCTACAGCTGAACAGAAATACTACTGTTTTGAGAGGATCTTTCCTCCAGTTATTCAAATAGACAAAATAAGAGTTCAGGAATACACCCTGTCCCCCTCTGTATCTTCTCTAGTGGCCTGTGACATTATTCTTAAAAGCAGAACTAAAAGTTGGCTTTTAAAACCACTAAGTACCAATCTTTATTTTAATAATGAGGAACTATAAATGAGCTATCAAACACTGTAAGTGCCACACAGGAAAGTAGAGACAGGGGGTTTGAGCTCTGCTTAGGTTTATTCACCAGTAATGTCATGGCAGTTCACTACATGAGCGAGACAAAGTTATGCTTGTATGAGTACTGTTTATAGTCCCTCCATCTCATCAGCAAAGTTTAACCCACCAATGTGAGCAACTTTTTCCTGGAATAAAATTAGAGGCAAAGAAGTCATGTCAAATGAATGAAGAGTCATTCTTCACTATTAACATGCATTATTTTCTCTGGTAAGGTTTCAACACAATAGGAGGATGAAGAAGACAGGAAAGGTAACACGTTCACGCACGTTATTCACTTGCACCTTACTTTGGCATCACCACACAAAAAGTCTGAAACATAAAAATAATTTTGTGACATCTGAGATCTTGGGGCTAACCAAAACTTTTTTATAGGAAGCTTTACAATGAGCACTGTCACAGAGTCCTTGAAGAACTACAGCTCTGAAACCTTTTGTCTATGCAGGAGATATGCAGTTTACATGCACTATGGTCTCTCATATATCTTAAGCTAAGTAAGCACTCAGGCTAAGTTCCATACATTGGATAGTGAAAGTGAACTAATCACCAAAGAAAATCTGTGAAATGTTTTCAAATGGATGAGAGAGAGAGAGAGAGAGCAGACAGTGATTCATCAGTATTTAGCAAACAGATGTCAGTGTGACTCTCCAATAAGTCATGTCAGATCAGTAACTTCGGGATTTTTCTTTTTAAAATACAATGTTTTACCCAGACCCTCTGGTTTAATGTGCCATAGAATTATCCTGTTGTCTCAGAGGATTTATCAGAGGGCAAGACATTTTAAGGATTTGGTAGTGAAAAGGTGGTGAGACTTTGTATTTGTGCGAAAGAAAAAAAAAAGTGTGCAAACAAGGTTGTACATGTATTTCCTGCATACATCAAGACTTTGCACCCATGTGTGCTTCAGTTGCAGCATCAGGCATTCATATTGACAATGAACAGACTGTGCTTGTCTATGCCTGTTATCACCTCAAAGCTTCTAGGAACCAGCATAATAGCTCTTCAGAAACAGGCAGAAAAAGAGGGGAAAAAAATACCATTGACACTAATTTGTTATGTTAACAATAAGCAACCATGGGGAAAATGCCAAAAGTACAAGTTTTTTGGTTTTTTGTTTTTTTTTTTTTTTTTTTTTTTGTAAACTGCATATTGATTGTGTTAGAAGCAAGGAAAGAAAAACAGGATAAGCAGGAAATAAAAGGAAGGAAGGAAGGGTATGACAGAAAAGGAAGATATATAAGATCAATCTAAAAAGTGAGAAAGATGAATGAAGAAATAGGAGAGGGGAGGTATCGTAATAAGGAAGTGAGAGAAAAGACAAATGCTGTTACTAGCTACTGCAATCTGGCCAAGCTACAACCAGTCATCATTTCATATATCTGTAATAGCTTCTGCTGAATGCTGAGCTACTTTGCATTTGCTATTGCTCCTGCAAAGCCACAGCAGAAAGAAAAGCAAAATGTATAGAAGGCTATGTGTGACAGGGAGAGGCTTCCTAAATAAGAAGGCTAGTACTAATCTATAGCTGAGGAGAAATATAGCACAATGTTGTAATTTTATATACATATAAAGGATAGAAGATAAGGGACAAAATATAAAGCAAACACACATGAGCTTGCAGGATATAAAAATTCAATTTACAGACTGAGAACCTTAGTGTTGGTGTCTACATATAGATATCTTCATGTGGACTAAGTTACAGTTAATGGAGCTTGAATTTCTTGGCTAAACAGTAGCATGTCATACTGTCTGAGAAACTGCAGAGTAGATGTGTGCACAAGGGTAACAGATGTGACATAAGATCTAAAGACTTGTACCCTATCAGACCAGCATCTGAAGCTTACACGGGATATACAAGGCCATCCTAAAGCTGTAATTTCACTGTAAACCAAATACCAACTTTTGGGCATTGCACACCTCTCTTGATACCACTGCACTGGCTAGCTCTTCCCTGTCTGTAATGGGTGCTGACAACTGGCTCGTATGGAGGTAGCTACATGGAGACACTTAAGTGTCTTCATCTATGATACAGAATCATGCCCAAAGAACTTTTTTCAACGCTTCAGTGTAGGTTTCTAGTGATATCTGAGGTGCCCTAGGGACACTCAAACCAGCAGCAGCTCAGAGGACACAGGTCTCCCACAGAGCCTGTGTTATACCTACTAGCTCTGCATGGGTAACTAGAATTCATGTCCAATAGCACTGGATTCCTGCATTTAAATGACCGAGTTGAGCACAAAATATCATTTCTATCAGGATAATTTAAACAGTGACCAGTACTACAGAAGTGTGCCATCTCACAGTTGTGTATTTATCTCACACTGGCCCTCCAGCTTAATGAAGATCTATTACTTTTGTTGTTTTTCAGACGGGGATAGAAAGCTTGGAAAAATAAGACTCACATTCCTAATTCCCTTTGTCTTCTGTATCTTTTTAGTCAGATACTTCTGAAGGAACAGAACCAACAAAAAAAGGCTGGCAACAAGGAATATGAGGAACTTTGTGCTGTCTGAATCCAAGCATCAAAGAGGAAAGTGAATCCCACAACAATCAAGCTGGCACATTCCGCCCAGAACATCACTCTCTTCCTTCTAGATTTAGATTGATTTTTTTTTCCCCATACAAAGCACTATGTAGAGCTGCAGTGAAGTAAGAAAGTGAAGAACTACTGAGGAGCAAAAGTGGAGCAGTTTGAAGACTGTGAAGACTTACAATTTGATTATCATTATTTTCCCAATTATTAGAGATGAACCGAAATAAAGTTATGTATTCTAGAGCACTATTTGTACATGCATTACTAGTACGGATAATGCACACACGCAGAGCAAGTATCCTCTGCTCAGGTGTTCCCATCCTCAATGTCCATCCCTTGGGTGTGCTCTGACTGCACACAAGCCTCAGAGCTGACTGCACACTCTAGCCCCAAATTCTTTGCTTTCCTTTGGAGGAAAACCAAAGCACAGAGGTAAGCAGGTTGCTCTAATATGTACCATGAATCATGGTCACAGCTACAGTAGACAGCTTTTGACAGAAGTTCACTGCAAAAAATTGTTTACCAAATCTTTAAATACCCATATGTATCTATGGTATACATAAATAAGAAAACACAGTATAGGCTGTATTCAGGTGGTTTTATTTTGCTGAGATGCAAGAAGTGAAAATAAAGTCTGCAAAGCTTTTTTTTTGGACATCAACAGATTGAGCTGCTCATGTTCATACAGAACAAAAGGTATCCTGTTACCCTAAATTATAGCAATCTGCTTTTTGGTTAGATAAAAGGATGAAGTTTTGTTACTCTAGAAGGTCCAAGTTACTTCAATTGTTAGAATTTTTTAAACTCAGAATTAAGTGAGTGCAGTGTGTCAAGGCATTCTGCTACCAAGTATTTTAAAAGCTGTTTGTAAATAGAGAAGATAGGTGTACAAGTAAACAATGATAAAACTGTGAAATTAAAGATAATGTTAATCTAGAAATTACACCAGTTATGTAATCAGCAAAAAATAATACTGTATTATTTTAAGACTGGTTAAGAAAAGAAAATGCGAAGTGAATATAACATATTAAAGCTTCTTTGAAGCCTTCCTAAGATGAAATCTTTTACATGAATTGGCAATCTTGTTCTACCTTGTCAAGGTGATTATGTATATGAAAGGGGTAAGGAAATGCTAACAAGGTGTTACTCTGCAAGAATATTTTGAATGTAGCATAACAACTTTGTAGCATATCAAAAGCATATCAGTTTTGCTTCTTAATTTATTATGAAGCCAATATGTGACTTTTTGCTACAGTTTAAATGTCAACCATAGTCAAAAAAAGGTGGGCAATCCAGGCTCTTTCTCAGTCTATTCTTAAGAATCTACAATAGCCATCACCTTACTAAAATGTAATAGTTGTTTAAACTCTATGCCACACTTTCCTCCCATCATCAATGTAGTTTAAAGGGTATAACATGACAACTGTTTACCAGTGTGCAGCCACTTCAGAAAGTGAGGGCATGTAATTTTGTGCAATTCAGTCAAAAAGGAAAGTTTCCAGTGCACTAATAGCTGTAATAGAAGCTTCCACATTGTAACAAAAGAAAAAAAAAAAAAAAAGGCTTTTACTCTTATAATAATACTAAGTGATTTTAAATGTAATAAACCACTTGTAGTTCAAGCTTTCAATAAACTTCAGCCACCCTGCCCATGTACAAACGCCATTCAGGTAGTACTGATGCGGTCTAGACTCAGCGATGGGAAAAAAAGGCAAAACAATACACTGTGGAAGAAGCAACGGCAGAGACTTGTCAGCAGAAGGCTGATCAGCATAGGCTGATTCATCCACATGGTACAATATGATGAAAAGAGACAGACTATCTTAGCTTTGAAAATAGTTCAGCTCTCTAGTGTGGTATGACACAAGCTAAAAATCTCTGCTCTTTAGCACCGCCGCAGCTCCGTTATTTCTGGATTCAGAGCTCGAATGGCCTAGACTGAGGGTCCCTATCTTAATGCTCATTCTATTATGCAGACATGTTTCCTACATCAGCTGAATAACCAGCATCAATCGCGGGCAACACCTGTAGCTCCTGTGCTGTCTCCAAGGCAGCAACCAGAAACAGTCTGGCTTAATTGATGATCAGGGACTTGCAATAGCCTGAGATGGTCTGACTGTAAGTCTACATTGCAAAAAAACACTTTAAGCAGGGAGATTACCTTGGATCAATACATATTATCATGGAGCAATTTTCACTTTCTATCATGTTGGTTAAATACTATTTTTTCAGGATGGAAAAGAGCACAGAAGTCTTGCACTCTTTTACCTTTCAGGGTGACTTACAACTTTTTAACAGACCTAACCCCAAAACACATTTAAGTCAGAAAACTGTTGCTGTTGCCCCAAAAGGCTTTCAACTAGCACTGTATTTACCCAGGAGAATTCATATCACCAAACTACTGTACTCCTCTCCTAAGCAGCAAAGTATTGCAGAAAAAGCCACTTCATAAACATGAGAGCCAAACCCTGCTGAAGCAAATATGCAAGGACTGATGGGCCCAATTAAATTATCATGTACTTCCAAACAATCTTCACTCTAAATCTGTCTCTGACATTTACTTAATGTGTTACCTGTCATTTCCCCATTTCTAAAGGAGGAGTAGTACTTACCCTAGACTCTCACAGGGAGAATTAATGTTTTCAGGGCACTTTAAAAATTAAAATAGCTATATATGTTTGCCAAGCTCCCAGCTGGATTGTGGGCACACCGACTGAGAGCATTTTTGTTGCTGGGGATTGTGCATATATTTTCAGTTTCAGTTTTGTTTCATTGGTTGCTTAATAAAATGTGTGGCCATAGATTACCAATGTATTCTATGAGATACATATATTTGCATAGGAAAAATATGTTGCTTTTCTTTCAAGCTCAGAGAGGTGGCTGCTTATGGGAAAGAGCAGATTCTAGGAATATAAACACTGGCTGCCTTTTTTTTTTTTTTTTTTTTTTAATTTTTCTCTTTTTATCCTCAGCCTAGGAGGGAGAGAAGCCAGTTTGCAAGCTTATCCACTGAAGCCCAAAGGGGCCCTTTCATTACCGCTGGGTAT
>JAAGNO010022653.1:0-43261 GCA_033439905.1 Ceryle rudis | reverse complement strand
GGGGGGAGAAAGTCGGTTCGTTGCGCGTGGAGGTTCGGGGCGTGGGTCTATATAGGAAGCGGAATAACAAAAAAAGAAAAGAGAAAAAAAAAAAAAAGAAAAAAAAAGATAATCCCTCCTGAGCACAGACCACTTGGTATATAAGAATTTTTATGAGGCGAAGGGAAAAAATAGAAATCTCAGAATACCACTGAGCCAAGACTCCTGGCTTCAGAGAAGATGTTTAGCATGCAGCAGGCAGAGATCAGACAGTCAAGGACCAGCCTGTAGCATCTTCCCATTTTAAACCACAGTTTTATAATCTGATTCATTTTGACATACTCATCACCAATGTCCCATGGACTTCAGGAACATTTTATGCAGATATGCAGATCTGCCAATGATGAATCTTTCCAAAATACTGTGAGATCGATGAAGCTATAGCAAGAGGGCCATGAATATTTGATTCCTAAGGCAGGACTGTATCTATCAAGGAGCTTCTCATTGGCTCCAACCTGTCTATTTGATGATTTCAAGGATTGTATTTTAAAAAGAAAATTTATTTTCTTTTTCAATTATCAAATGTGACACAGGTAAGGTTATTTGATTGCTTTTAGTGCACATGAATTTTTAAATAACTGATCTCTCTTTAAAAAGGAACACTCCTTTTACTTTTACCTTCCTTTTTGAGGGAATCCTGAGTGTGAAGAGGAAAAAATATTCCAATGAAAACACACTGAAACCTTTAACCAGACAACGACTTTTCATGTAGTTACAACACCTGCATCATACAGATCAGATTCACAGGGCATTTCCTGACAGATCTTGAAAAGGTGTTTGACTATCTGAACAGACCCATGGAATGATCTGCACAACATGAACATCTGCTTTACACACATTTAAAAAAGCTACCAAGAAATAAGCTTGTTTTAAAACATTCAGGAGTCAAACAATTCCCTCACAGTTAAGTAATCTTTCATTTACAGTCCTTCAGAGCCCCTATGTTCATCCCCATTTTGCTAAACAGAAGCTTAGTGATTTTGAAACACACTCTTGGGAGCTGCTGGATGTACATTAAATTGAGTGGAACTTCTGATATTTTAGAGATTGTATGTCTACTCAAATCCACTACTTAATTAGGATGTTTTCATGAGACATTCTGCAGCATTTGCCTGGTACAAAAGAAATTCATTACCAACATGTCAAATATGCACAAGATTTTCCTTGTCCCAGAGCAGCATGTAAAAAAAAGTAAGAGGTTGTCACCACATAATGTTCCTCAAAGTCTGATATAAAAGGTAGAGGTCCCCATCAAGTCAAGTCCTGTAATCCCAAGTATATGGTATTACTTAAACACTGTCTGCTTGATAGATCTCCTGATATACCTTAAGTTTCATTAAGTCTTAATTTTCCTTCCACAGGGCCTCAGCTGCAAGGATGATTGGTAGCCCAGTTCATACTTCCTCTTGTATATAGAGATGAGATACTCTTGCTACCAAACATGTTATGGGGATAACAAGGATGCATTGATGTTATGTGAAGAGGAGGGATGTGTTGTAAAATCTATTATAGTGTGAGACATGCCAGTAGTAAGGCAAAAGATAAGCTTTCAGCCGGAGGATGGAAAACTGTCCCAGGGACAATGAATCTCTGGCCAAGAGAATCAGTGCCAGTGTTAAATATTCAGTGTGCCTGAACCCAGATACAAAGACAGAGCACAACAGCCTGGTTTGGCTTTGGTAAAATTTCCCGAGTGTTCGGCTGATGGTGTAATACAGTGTCAAACCATTTAATTTTTCTTTATTTCTTTCTTTATTCAAGGAGTGGCATCTAGTGCATGCTCTGTTACTAAATCAAAGTTAACAAATATAACAATTCAATTCTAATTCTCTGGCCAATCTCCAAATACGTTCTTCAGTGATAGTATGGTTTGCGTCTGTCAAGTTACGTGTTTTAAAACTTCCTATTTTGTTAGCTGATGTTCAGCTATTACAAAAAGCAATTATTTTTGACAACATACTTCCAATATGGTACTTGATTAGCCAACCAAGGATGTCTCTTTTAATGAAAAGACAGAAAACTGTTAAATTGACAGGCCTTGACAGGTCTAATCGAATCTCAAATGTCAGTTGAAGAAAAGGATGGGACATTGTCTTAATCCTTGTGAATGATGACCCCTCAAATCCAAATCTTTTACCTAACAGTGGAAGAGCCACTGCTTTCAAATTGTTGTCACTTTTTCTAGAGAGTCAGAGGGACAGGCAGTGCCTTGGTGCTTCACCATGTTCCTCAGAAGGAATTTGGAGAGAGAATTTGCCTTAGCTATTATATAGCAAATTGTGTACTAAATGACCATACTCGAAAGAAGTTGTTTTGTTATTCTCTCCAACTGATTTAAAGGCTTTTTTTTTTTTTGCCTTTGTTCCTTGCTACCTTGTAGGCTATGTTCTTCTGGCACAGGACACCCCAGCATTATTGTTATTCTGCTTACATTTCTTTGCTTTCTTTGGTGTACACTGCACCTACTATATGCAAGAGGAATACTTTTCTGCGTAAATCCAGCTAACTTTCAGCACAGTACATGACTTTCTCCTTCCTTTTTCTGGCATAATACCTTATCAATAGTGGCTTCACAGTAAATTTCTCTGTTCCCACCCATATTACTTGCAATGCTATAGAATTTAGTGACAGAAGAAGCCTAAGCCTTTCCAGGCCTTCAAATGTCATGCTACTTGTAGTTCACTAAAAAACCTTCTAACATTTAGGTGCCATGTATCTAAAATAGAAACCTAAAACACAGTTCCTTACTATTTCTTGAGACACAAACTGTCCTGAACAATACATTGTATTCCTGGAAATATTAAAATATCTTAAATGAGGACCAGTAGTCCTCATCTGGGATGGCTTTTTCATAGCGATGCCAATAGTATTGTTTTTCTATTGCAAACTTAATTTGCTACCCATTGTCACCAATCCATTTCTATCAAATCTAGTCTGTTTACACAGAATATTGCTGTTCTGTATAATTTTGTCTTGTATATATTTCAGTGTTTTCACAGACCATGAATTAATGGATCTATGCAAACTTAGACATCTCCTCTTGTGACTTTTTTACTCAAATATAATTTAACTTTATTCGTGGTATGTGTTTTCAGGTCTAAGGTTTTCAAACTTTTGAATTACTTCTGTGCAGAACTTTACACTGTGATATCACTTGTAAAAGTCATTGTCACTTCCATCCACTTTCAGATCGTTATTTAAAAAGTTAAATATAACTGGATGTAATGTCAATTCCTGTACTCTGCCAGACACTGCCATACATACAAAAAGTAATGATGAAAAAGCTGTATCACCCTTTAGTCATATTTCAATCCACACAATTGTCTTATAAAAAACTGACACTAATTTTTCAATTAACTATTCATGAGACAGTTTCAAGGCTTTATTAAAATCTGGATATATTGCATCTGTTGTTTTCACTTTGCTTTTTATTTAACTAAAGCTACAAAACCAGTAGACAATCGAGTTTGTCCAGGCAAGATTTTTTTCCTTATAAAACTATGCACATTCTTACTCATTGTATAGATAACCAATGGAAAAGGATGAAGGAGATTAGCAAATGCACGAGGGAAAGACTCCAGCCTTCCCTATCCTCTTAAATGAGACCCTCACATTTATCTCCCTTTTATGCCCTTGAAAAATCTTTTGCTAGATAATCAGCAATTCCTTTTTTAATATGTGCTCCATTATTTTCTAGGGCTGGAGTCTGGACTTGGGGAATAACAAAAGTTAATTTCTCTTCCCCTCTCTCCTTTTCCTCACTCCTCTTTTATAAAATTATGATTACTTTATTCTTTTATTTTGGTGCACCCACACTTGTCCAGATCTGCTCAAAAAAAGCTCCTTGAGGTAAGTGTCACTATTAGAATCCTGAGCCATATTCAGACCATGCAGAGCACCACAATGTTTCTTCACATTTCCTAAGCATTCCTCACATCTTCTAACACCATTTCATAGTAATACTGAAGTTACTTTGGGCTCTTCCTTGTTTGCAGAAGGTTGATCTTTCTCTCTGAGATGCTGTGGTGTTCTTGCAGAGACCGAAGGCTGGGAGCTCATCACACACGTTTCTGTGAAGAATGCTCCCAGTGGTGCCCCATGTAGTAGAAAACATGGGAGCAGAGCCAAACTATGTCCATACCTTTCCTACCTTTCTTCCTTAGCAAAGCAGACCATAAATAAAGAGAGGGAGGATGCACTATGTCAACAAATTTAATTCTTTTGACCAACTAACATGTAAGAAAACTGCTTTTCCCCAATAGTTATAGTTCCATTGAAGCACTATAGATGTTTCTGATGCTCTGATATAACCAACCCATAATAATGCAGGGCCTATAGCTGCTACCAAGACCAGCTCCATCTCTGAAATGTCACTCCATAACCATTGTTAAAAGCACTAGCTTTAGTCCTAACACAGCAAATCAACTTTTCAACAGTAACTGTAGAGATATGTGACTTTATTGGGCTAGTCACATTGAGTTTTTAATAGATAGAGAAAAAATAAAAATTGTCTTGTGGCTACTCATTGTCAGTATCTCTCAGAACTTGTATCTGGAAGAAGTCTCAGTGAAGTAAAAACTGTCTATAGTCTCACATGCATACAAGCCTGGGGACTGCTCTGCATCCACTACTGTCAGTGACAACACTCCTGACTTTACCGGAGCCAGGATTTCAGTCATTTCAGGCTGATGGCACCTTTCTCTTTTCTAACTTTTTCTGTGTCATCCCAAGTCTCCTGATTTTATCAGCAAGAACGGTCTAAGGTAAACACAAATGAAACAAATCTAGGAAGTAAAAACCTGGGAATTTGTATTTCGTCCTTATAAAATAATCTGAGAAATTATTTCTCCTCCTCAGTGTTTGCAGCTGTATTACCACCATAATATGTTTTGATCTAATTTTTCTCCTATTTCTCAATACCTGATGACATCAGTGAAAAGAGTTGTTTGAAGTCTATTCAGTTATATATTGAAAACTACTGCAAAGCTTTACTAGTAATTTGACATAAACCACTACTATTATCATACACAGTATGGTAGGTGATGAAGGAAAATTTAAAACAAAACAAAACCATCAAACAAACAAAAAACCCCAACCCAAACAAAAACAAACAAAAAACCCCCAACCAACCAAGCAAAAAAACCCAACCAACAAAACCAAACAAAAACAAACACAGGAAGACAATTCTCTGGCAAAACAACTATTCAGCCTGGTTGAGAATATCCCTGGATTGTTTCAAGCAGGTTGTATTACTTGAAATAAATTAACTTCCATAGTGATGTCAGCCAATAATAAAAATTGATGTCCCATAGTTTCAATTTTGTATTTTTAGATGTAAAGATTATTGTAAACAACTAAGCACGTACACAGAAAGCAGTTGTGCTTTAAGCGTGCCATCGCAAATGATGTTAGATGATTGTCCTTGGGTTTCTAGAGAAATATCATTTTTGCATGAGCAGTGTATGGCATTATATACGAGATTAAACCATCGTGCAAATTTTGCAAGAATGACTGTAATTCATAAATACATTAAATGGCTACCTATGTCTTGTTTACCTAAATTAATATACCCTTGATGTACTGCGTATCACTGCTTTCCCTTCTCTTAATGCTCTGATAATAGAGTTTTGTAACTTGTAAAAGGATTACTTCAATCCAATCAGCAGGTGCTGGGATCAGTGTGTGTCAGACAAACACTCACTAATCCCTTTTGTTACAGCTCCCAACTGCCAAAGGTGCTCAATGAAATC
Source organism: Ceryle rudis (assembly GCA_033439905.1). NCBI lineage: Eukaryota > Metazoa > Chordata > Aves > Coraciiformes > Cerylidae > Ceryle > Ceryle rudis. The sequence continues at coordinate 37,472 of JAAGNO010022653.1, read as the reverse complement.
CCAATGAAATGGCTGGATACAACCTGGTGTGGAGTGACGCAGGTTTTCTGCTCTGTAGGAAATACATGTGATATTGAACATTGCTTGAACTGGAACGACAGAGGCAGGTATGCTTTTGAACGGAAATGTAGCTAAGAAATGAAACATTTAAAAAAAAATTAGACTGTTTAATTATGAAATATTTACTCTACCTGCTTATCTAAATATAGCAGAAGATAAAGAAGTTCACTCTACAAAGAATCCCTTCTCAAGGATTATCAGCTACTTAATGGTGTCTTCTAAGTCTTAAAATACAACCACCTCCATCTCCTCCTCCTTATTCCCTTTCTTGAAATCTAAATTATGCCTATGAAGTTTCAACTCTGCAATTACTTTGCTTTAAATAAACCTCAACAAAAAGGAGAGGATGATTCCCATAAAAGGAATATAATTTGCTCCCTTACAATCTCTATATTTCTATAGCTCCTTCTGTCCAGCTGTCTCAAAGTACTTGCATTACTTTTGCAGGGGAGCAAATACCATTGCTGTTTCACAGATAGGAAATGAAAGGGCAGAAACATAGAAGTGAATTTCTGAGGATCACAGAATATGCTCTTAAAACACTTATATTGCAGGGAAATCCAGAACTTAGTCCTCTTGACCACTGTTTTCCCCTTTTCCCATGGTCATGTTTATACACAGGGCTAAAAGTCATGCAACCTTCATGAAACCATATCTAATAACATTTTTGTAATTAGAGTATATCAAATGTTCTGACTCTAGTGGAATTATAACAGGTTTCTGTGTGGGGTTTTTATTTAGATGTACAGGGTTCAAGTGGTTGAGGAGTAATTTAATTTATGCACGTGCTAGATTCTGTTTAAACAAAGACATGCCAAACTAAAAAATAATGATTTAAAAGATACATTAGCCAAAATAAGTTTCCAGACTTCTGGTACTTCTTATGGTAGATTTCACAAGAAAAACTGTAAATAATAAATAGCCTTTAAATAAAGGAAGAATGTTATTTCAGAACATTCAGAGCTAAACTACTAAGCCAAATACTGCTATTTCAAGCATGGGGTATGTTGTGACTTTTCTTAAAACCAAAAATAAATTTAAAAAAAACGAAATAAAAAAATCAACCCCAAACCTCCCCATTAAAGCCAGCTCTGCAGTATAGGAACCAATGCCAAGGACAGTGTCAGCTGAATTCATCAACTGAGACATTTTTGGGAAGCAGTTTTTGGTAGCTTGGTTAAAAGTGAAAGCTACATAACTGAATAAAAAGTAGCAGAAAAACTGGAGAGAAAAAAAAAAAGAAGATACAAATCAAGTCCTTCAAGTCTTGGTGACTAATACTGATACCCTATTCCATTCTCACAGGGAACTTCTGGAGTACTGCATCCAGCTCTGGAGCCCCCAACACAAGGACACGGATCTGTTGGAGCAGGTCCAGAGGAGGGCTATCTATGAAGACGATGAGAGAGCTGCAGCACCTCTCCTGTGAGGACAGGCTGAGGGAGATGGGTCTGTTCAGTGTGGAGAAGAAAAGGCTCTGGGGATACCTTACAGAGGCCTTCCAGTACTTTAAGAGGGCCTACAGAAAAGATGGAGAGCGATTTTTTTATAAGGGCATGTGGTGATAGGACAAGGGGCAATGGTTTTAAACTAGAGCAGGGTAGATTTAGATTAGACATTAGGACGAAGTTCTTTACTATGAAGTTGGTGAGACACTGGAACAGGTTGCCTGAAGAAGTTGTGGGTGCCTCAACCCTGGAAATGTTTAAGACCCATCTGGATAAGGCTCTGAGCAACCTGTTCTAGTAGGAGGTGTCCCTGCCCGTGGCAGGGGGTTGGAACTAGATGATCGTTAAGGTCCCCTCCAACTCAAGCCATTCTATGATTGTCGTCTTAAACATTAAATCCATTTTTCAGATGATCCCTTCTTCTCAATTCATTTTTTTACTAATAGTCTGAACACCATAGCACAATCCAAGACATCTTTTATGTCTGAAATGAAAGGTTTAAAAATATATTACTGCACTCTAATTACCCACCTGAAAAGGCAAAACCAAATTCCCTGCCTTCCTCTCCATGCCCTACTAACTCAATTAAGCATCTAAATTTGTGCTCCTGGTTGGGTACTGTATTTGCAAATTTAGATTTTAAGGAATTGAAGTCTGTGTTTGTTTTCAGAGCACTTGTACAGTTATCTTCATTTACTATATATAAAAATTACAAAGAGAAAAATATAGAATTCTGAAAACATCATGTTTAAAAATAATATTCACTTCAAGCATGGTCAAGTTCTTCAGAGATAATGAGACTAGGAAAACCCAGGCAACCATGACCAAGTACATCAAACTGATACAGCACGATGTGATTTATAGATAGTCTGGCAAATTATGCCTTTGCTAGACCGTGGCCATCTTGAGGGTAGAAAGAAAAATACTATTTCTCCAGACATAGCATCCCTGCTAGAGGAAACAGATAAACAGTAATACTCTTACTATTATTCTTAAATATGTGAACAAAAGTGAAAAGGTGCTTCTCCAGAAGCAAATTATGATTCATAAAGCAAAACCCCTTTGCTTTTCAGGGTTGGTTTGTTTTGGGGGAAAGGGTATCAGAATTAATACCCAGAGTTTGTACATAAACACACCCAGAGGTTTGTGTGAAAAAGGAGAACATGCAATACGAAAGCCAAGAAGTCTTGCAATCCATGCTATACCCACAGTCTAGCAGCAGAAAATGCATAAGCACAAGTGAACATATGGTCACCTATGAGAAACATCAGGGAAAGAACAGACTGGATAATCTGCCTTTTCCTTAGAAAACTCCTGTAATGGTCAGAGACAGGAAACTTCAAACTCCACACACATCTTCAATGGTCAAATTCTTGCACTCAAGACCATCTGGAATCACATCACTGACCTAAGAAGTTCCATGTTTGCACACTGGAAACTGAAGAGAAGCAAGCCAATTAGAGTGTCAGTGAGGACAGTAAGCAATGAAGAAACTCTTCTTCCACAGAAGTACTTTCAGGATTTAATGGAGATGACTGGGAGAAGACATGCCTGACTTCTGCCGTATCCCTTCCATGTTACACTCAAAGTCAAGTCGAACCAATACGCAGCAGGAAACTGAGCAATGCTAGCCATGAGAAAGATGCATCTGGCACCTATGCCGCTCTCAAATGTAGAGGAAGGATTTTTTAGGTAACCTTTTATCTGTGCTCCATGGGATTTTCAGCTGAGGTTGGCCTAGCTCCAATATTTTTCTCATGAAAGCATTGAAAAGGGGTTGTGAAGTGATGGTGGAAAAGGTTTAGAAGTGCGTAAGCTGAAGACGTTCTACCCACTCCTGGGACTCCTGGGTTTCCATGGAAGCCAGTAAGGGATAACACTTTGAAGAAGTTTGAGGAACACTGGTCTAATCCACAGATGAGAATATTTGAAGTGACAGAGGGCAAAATAAGAACAAGGGAAAGACAATGTGAAAGAGGACAGAAAAAGAAGCCAAGAACAGACTGTAGGGGTCAACAGAGATGTGAAAAGATGAAAGGTAACACTGTACTGCAAAGAAAGAAAATCAGAAAAACAAAATCCAGAACACAGTGAATGAAGAAAATGCTACGAGAAGAACTGAATTTTGATCATAACTTAACTGTCAACATTTCCTCACGTGCTGCTTCTTTTCCTTGGAACACTTCCCTTCACGTGCTGAACCAAAAAGAAAACATCAAGAGAGTGACAGTAGTAGTTTCAAGTAGACACTACAAGTACAGCTTACTGCTAAACAGAAGGGAAAAGCAAAATAAAGAACCTAAAATTCAGTGCATTTGCATGTGTACAACGGCTAAGGATCTAGCGGATTTAGAATATACTTTTGAAGAAAACTGTTATCAATTTCAGAGACTCAAAAAATTAGTAGATGGCATCCTTTTCCATCATAGAGGAAACTAACTATAGGCTGCACATCCTCAGTTTAGTTTTCACAAGCTTTTCTAATGTGTATTTAATATCTTCCAGCCTGTTCTCAAAATAGTTTGCTCTTAGATAATGAGGCCAAAACTAAATTCACAGAATCAAATCTGACAAACCCAGGTGCAGAACTCCTTTATACTTTCATGTCACACTTTCATGTCTTAAAAAAGACTAATGAGGGACAAGAAAGGGCAAAAATATTACCCTTTGATATGATCCTTTTTTTCTATTAAAGCAAATATGATTAGTTGTGAGAGTAGAGCACTGGGACGGCAGAGAATGGAGGTCTACTCCTGACTCTGCTTCTGACCTTAAGGTTAGTCTTGGTCAAGACAGTTCCTTGCCTGTGCCTGAGCTTCCTGGACTAAAAAGACAGGATAATGATATTGACCTTTAAAAAGAGCTTTGAACCTACTGATCAAAAGTGCTGTGTAAGAGTTGGCTTATTATTATTTTGGTTACTGAAGTGAGTTGAAAGGCTCCCAAGGACTTTAATCAAAATTTCGTATATCATGCCCCAGAATCCTACCTGAAGGACAAAGTTTCTCAAAATTCAGTTGTGAGGATACACACATCTTAAGTCAAATACTGATGCATACCCTCAGGTACTGCAGAGTTTTCTTGACTCCAGGAGAAGTTTAAATGACACAAAAGTAATTTCTGGACTTCCAGAAGAAGCAATGTATTAGGCACCATTAGTATATTCACTACATTAATAGTAATTAGATACTATTATAATGCTTTCAGTCAGACTGGTCTAATGCAAACAAAGACACCAGCAGGTGAAAGGAGGCAATGAGGAAAGAAGTAAGCACTTTTCTCAGACAGGTATCACATATGCCCAGCTGAGCAGTAGCAGGACATCCCTCCCACTGTGAGCCAGCACTGCCTTGGGGCTTTTATGTTGCTGCAGTCAATCAAACCAACTCTTCTGGGTGCCTCCCTACTAAAGTCAATAAATATCTGCATCAGAAATACTCCTGCATTTAGAAAATCTCAGGTTTTGGATTCTGTGTTAGCTTCCTCCTTGACAAATTCCACCTCTTAACTACACCAGCCTACCACACTGGCACGGTAACTATCTCCTGCTGTTGTGGTCTACATGGTTTGTTATGATTTTTACAGATTAGAAAGAACCTTTGATGTCTTTGACCTAACACATAATTACAATACATACAAAACATGATTTTATAGTGAAAGTGCTTCTTCGAGTGTTGTTACTGCATGCTATTTAACAACTATGTTTAAGCTAAAACCCCATTGATTCTGTCTGATGAATGAAGTGAACATAGCTTGTGATACTTTCTGCTACAATACCACTCTGTCTGTGAGACTGTTGCAAAGGAATGTTTGTGGGACTACAGAGAGAAGGTTAGCTCTGTAATCTGTAATTTTCCGAGTGAACCCAATGAGGTACCAACAAGGTTTGCTCCGAGCTTTACCTCTGAGTGATCTCATGGTAGAGCAGATATATGATATCTATATGAAGTCCATCTACTCACACAAATAATGCCTTAATCAAAGCACTTAGATGATGTCTATCTATTCTGCTTGCAAGATTTGTCGCTGGCAATGGCACGTGACATCTATTTCCATAATGGGACACAGGCAGATTAGTAGTGTTTTTTAACATATATGTCCTCTAGTACTCATGTGGCTGAGACCGCTGCAAATTAAATTTCGTGAAAGATCACACTTTGCTTTTCACTATTTCTTTCACTATATATTTGCAATTTCCTCATCCTGAGGAGAGAAAACAGCCTTTTCAGCTTCATTTGTACATCCCTGTAAGAGACGAAACTTGTAGATATTGCAAGGAAAACTTTTAAAATTTTAAATGCCAAGTCGTCTTCCATTAACACTTAAAAGTTGTGTATATTATATCTCTGCTCACAAATATTTATCTATACTTATATGAGGATACTGTTACCATACACGGTATTTGTACACAAGCATACATGTGGATATAAAGCATCCACATCTGAATACTCATCTTAAGGCACATGAAACTAATAAAAATATATGAAAACTGAAAATATACCACCATTTAAAGGAGTAAGAAGGCCTCAGTAAACATAATTATAGTGTGTTTTTTTTCTGTGTCATAAAAGTATTATCAAGATCTAGGGCCCAATTCTGACCTGGCTCCCACCTGCTAATCAGTTGTGGGCAGATACAGCTTTGGGTGCAATTTCAGTTCTCATATTTTTCTCCTGTAGCTTTTTACCGTTGTTATTTCAGTTGACATTGTCACTTTGGTAAGATGGATATTGAACTACCATCCTGCTACACATTCCAGGAATATGCACACAGAAGCAGCTCAGCATCAGCTCACACACGAACAGCCTTAGCTCCCGTAAAATATTCATTCATTTGAAAAAATATTTGCACCCTGCTGTCAAACTTAGACAAATTCATACAGAGCCTCAGAAAATAACTGTTTTAATGGTAAATGATGTTCTAGAAACCTCTTTCAGGCTAAACACTCTCGTCAAAATTATTTTAATAAGAAAGATTAACAATTTCAACATTAGCTGCTAATCCCCTTTCATTTGAAACTGTGCTGATAAAATTCTTTGCTTGTCATTCAAATAGTAAGCAATAATTATAGATTTGGGGCCTCCATCTCTTGCTTCATTAATAGTAAATTGCATGGAAGTCTGAAGCATAAAGTCAGCTTTGATACATCTCAAAATGCAATTTCCATAGCTTTCCTTAGCTATGTACAATTAATTACAGAGTTAATAAGGGGAATATGTTAATGAAAGGGAAATTATTCACTCAGACCACCTGGTCTTATCAAATTTCTTTAATATGTTTTCTTCTTTCTGTGAATTTGGATGACAGCAAGAACATAAATCATGGTGTGCATTGCTAGTCATTTAGTATTTGTATTTGCAACCAGCTAAAGTCCGCTTAAATTAAGTATGAAAACAATGTAAGAACTAGTCAGTACTGAACAACTGATTGCATTGGTTTTCTCAAGTTCAGTACCTTTTTAATTTTAAAACAAAAAAGCTTAAACAACTTTACAATTATGAGACTCTCTTCAATGCTCAGAGTATAAATATCATATATCCAATAAGGAGACACTGTCATTTTTTATTTTCTTTGAAGAAATGTGTTGCATGTGCACAAATTTAATAAAAGAAGTACAGAAACATGTTTCAATTCACTACACTGACAGCTACTAGATCTTAGTTGCTACGTGCAGTAGGGTTATTGCATGTTCATGGGAATATTTTATATAGTACAAACAGCCCAGTCAGAAGGAGGCAAACCTTCACATAAGTCATCTTAAAAATAATACAGCTATGATACAGAGACAGTGAAATATTTTTTCAAAGACACATCAAATCGAGAAACCAACCATCTTCAACAGATATGAATGGATTTAGTACTAACCAGACTGAGGACAGAAACATTATAGGACCTGGACATCAGCTCTCATAGTCATTCCAAAATAAATGGGCAAAGAATCATTTCCAGAGCAATAACAGGTCATGCTTGGAGGAGGTGATGCCTGTGAGCAGTTTGTCACCCCTCACTTCTATTCTCAGTTCAGTGCAATGGTGCAGCAAACACCAGAAACAAGAGGCAACCCATAATACTCCCCTGATATGAATACTGTTTTCTTGGCCAGCTGGGCAACCTAGAGCAGCACTAACACATAAGTTTAGGGGAAAAGGACGAGGAAGACGTGACAGCACCAAGGGAGAACCACCATCTAGAAAAAAAAAAAAAAGATACTACTCTAGTTTGAAACAAAAGAAGAGTTACATAGAGGAGACACAATCATAGCAAAATTATGTATATCATAAAGGCATACCGGGGAAGGGGTGTAATATTTGAGAGTAGCAGACTTCAACTTTATCTGGTTTTGACCAAAAAGTAACATAGCCCTCCTTCATGGATCGGCAAATACTGTCACCCACGAGTGAACTTCACAGATTATTTTTATGTTTATCTCCTTATTTAAAAATATTTCCACAGCTGTGTCGTGGGTGCATATGCAAAATGTGATCATCACAGGAGCATTTTCTCCGTGTCCTACACATTAAATTTTCCAAATACCACCCAATCTCACAAAATATCGACAAGTTAAGGCCTATTATTTTTTATCTTTCCCTGAAGATAAGCATAAACAGACTTTATTGAATCAGTGGAGGATTTAAGCTGTCTTCAAGACCAATGCCATCTTAATCAGACTACTTCCAGTGACTTCTACTGGTGCAGCTCACATGAAGAGAAGGATATCTCCAAAATACCACTGGTGTTCTCCTGAGTATCTTAAACTGCAACTGGTATAACAGTGCAAAAATACAGTACCAGTATGATGTCACTTCTTTGTAAGTACCATGAAGCAAGTCTCAGTTTCATCCTGGACTGTTACGTGTTTTCAAAAGCTCTGAAGTTTTAGTCCCATTTACCATATATCATTTGATCTGAGCAGTGCACCATGTCTTGCAACATGCATGAGCCATTTCTTTAACCCACAGTGAGTAAAACTCACCCCATTCTCACATCTGAACTCAGCCACCATCTCAGAAATACTATATAACATGTATTATCATCTTGGGCTTCCTGCCTGAGAAGTCTTCCTGAACCACACTCTCTCTACTACCCTTCTTCTAAACAGCCATTCCTACGTGTTAGATCCAAAATATGATTAACTGCCACATCTGCTATACTGAGTTATCAAAAACTTTGTTCATGATGTCAGCACACACAATAAGACAAATACAGCAGCACTTCATTACTGAGGTTTCATTTGGAGCCAAAAGACAAGACCAGTAGCCTCCTGGATGGATGTTCATCTCTGGCTTCTGCCACTAAGGAGACTCTCAGAAGCAGCTGGGGACATCCCTCAGTAACATCCCTTGTCTTCAATCTGAAGTATCAAAACCCAGATCTTTTTTATTAAATGTCCTCCCAGCATCTCTTGCTACTTGGTACAGTAGCTAACCAATAGTAACTGGTATTTATCTTATTTTGACATTACCTGGATGTTCTCTAAAAATGGAAAAAAAAGTCCGGAGAGTCACAAATTTTTGTTTCAGCTATGGCAATGATCCTTCCTTTCTGTTTACTTTATGCACAGTTGCATAAGCAACTTTTCTATCATGTATTTCTCACAATGTAATGCTTTTAAAATTAGTGCTCTAGAATATAAATAGAAATGTTTTCTTCATCTTTCAACTAAAAGCCTTAGGGAGTGAAACAAGGTGGCTAAAAATCTTCAACCAAAGCAGCTTAAACAAAGCTGGAATAAACACCTTAAAGTCAAACAACAGACCAAGATGTAGTCACAGAAATTTGGTGAGTTATTTCTAAGTATGAATACATTTGGGAAAAACAACCAACAGGGATGAATTTAGGGAAAGAAAAAAAACCCAGATATTTTGAAACTAATTTCATACTGTGTTCAAGAGAAATGTTTTTCTTGATTTAATACTGACTCTGTAATTGTTCTTATTTCCTAAGGACCATTCCATAAGATTAATATTAAAAAAGGGAGGCAACTGAACATGAAACAAAAATGGAAGACTTAAAGGGTAACCTGTTCATTAATATTTTTTCTCAGTTTTATTGATGAAATCTATGTAGTATATGCATCCAATTAGTAGATTTATGGCTCTATTAGTAGAGCTGTTTTCAGCATCACTCTTATGAGGAAAGGTTGAGAGACCTTGGGCAGTTTAGCCTGAAGAAGACCAAGAGGGGATCTTACCAGTGCTTATCAGTATCTAAAGGATGGCTGTCACGAGGGTGGGGCCAGTCTCTTTTCAGTGGTGCCCTGCAACAGAACAAGGGGCAATGGGCACAAACTGGAACACAGGAAGTTCCATCTGAACATGAGGAAAAGCTTCTTTGAGTATTACAGAGCCCTGGAACAGGCTACCCAGAAAGACTGTGGAGTCTCCTTCTGTGGAGATATTTAATACCTGCCTGGACATGTTCCTGTGCAACCTGCTCTAGGTGAACCTGCTTTAGTAGGGGGTTGGACCAAATGATCTCCAAACTTCCCCTTCCAACTCTACCATTTTGATTCCTGGGGTACATAAAGAAGAGTGTGGCCAGCAGGTCAAGGGAGGTTCTCCTGCCCCTCTACTTTGCACTAGTGAGACCACATTTGGAGTATTGTGTTCAGTTCTGATCTCCCCAGTTCAAAAGGGACAGGGAAATACTAGAGAGAGTCCAACAGAGAGCTACAAAGATGATTAAGGGACTGATACAAAGATGATTAAGGGACTGAAGCATCAATCTTATGAGGAAAGGCTAAGAGCCCTGAGGCTGTTTAGCCTGGAAAAGAGAAGGCTGAGAAGGGATCTTATTCATGTTTGCAAATATCTGAAGGGTGGGTGTCAAGTAGGAGGGTCCAGTCTCTTTTCAGTGGTGCCCTGCAATAGGACGAGAGGTAATGGTAGCAAGGTGAAACACAGGAATTTCCACCTCAGCATGAGGAAAAACTTCTTCAGTGTGAGAGTGACAGAGCCCTGGAACAGGCTGCCCAGAGAGGCTGTGGAGTCTCCTTCTCTAGAGACTTTCAAGACCCACCTGGATCTGTTCCTCTGTGGCCTGCCCTGGGTGATCCTGCACTGGCAGGGGGGTTGGACTTAATGATCTCCAGAGGTCCCTTCCAACCCCTACCATTCTGTGATTCTATGATATGCAGTGAGATTTTTTTTTTTTTTTTTGCACTTTTCTTTGCAGCTTGCTTTGTTCTTATATATCAAGTCCTGGCTTTAAACAGAGACAAGTGTTTCAAAATAATTTAAACATTTAGGGAGGAAAAAAAACCTTAACAAGAAGGGATAAACGTCATTTCATCAGCAAAGATCTTTCAGGAGGCAAACAGCTCCACTTGCCCCTAAAAGCACAACAACTCAGGGAGAGAGAGGTAAAGCTGTTCCCATCCACAGTATTTATGTCTTTTTGGAATATTGGCTATCTTGTCACTGAGTAATGTGATACACAACAGCCTTTTCCCTTGTGACTCCTCTTGTCTGACTGTGATGAAATGGCCTTTGGGGCCAAAGCCTTCTTGGGACTTACATTTCTTGAGACTACTTCAACTATTTATACTGGCACAGTTGAGAGATATTGGGATTTAGATTCACTTAGCACATGGGTAAGGCGTTTATGCATTTAGCTAAACTCTGCCGCGACTTGTTTCCCTTCCCATGTGAGGGAGGATTTTTTTTCTTCATTTTCTCAGTTGTAAGCTTTTTTATAAACAGAGTACTTCTATTGTTGAGATTCATAAAGAGCTGAAGAGAAATTAATGGTGGTAGAAGGAAATGGTGGAAAAAGATTTTAAAACCCACTAAATAATTAAACAGACTATAATTGTGACAAAGACCTTGTTTTCCCTACCTACAGTGCTCACCTTTGTCCCTGCTAGCATTAATCACTCCTGCAGCATGTGTCCCCAGGCAGTGTACTGCACTCACGTACTGTGCATCATGCTCCTTTGCTCAGGAAATGTTTTGTGTGCATATGGATTAAGCGTAAGGTGGAAAGTACACCTGCACCTAGGCACAGTGCTATTGGTCCTCACATGCTGGAGTTTCTCTATAGGAATAAAATGAAGAGATTTCAGCAAAATGTGGTACAGGATTTAACAAGTATTTTTTCTTGTTGACTTCTGTCACACAACCCCTCCCTCTTCCACATCAAATTAAAAGAAAATCTATAGCAGCTACCCCAAAGAGTTCATTTCGGAGTTTATTTTAAAAAATGAGAGTGAGGGAAAATTGCTTAGAAACCATCAGAAAGTTACTACGCAGAGACTACAGGATATCAAAGTTACCAAAAGCTGCAGATTTAACCTTGGAAACTCTTCCTTGGTTGTTACGCTTCTCAGTCCCACAGCAATCCTGTCACTGACTCACTGCCAAAACTAAACTGGACAGAAAATTCAACGTCTTGGGTTTGACTGATTTCCCAGCCACTGGACTCTGTGTTCATGGCTCACAGTTCAGTTTGTGTCACCTTCTGGGAAACAAGCTGGCCCAGAACATTCTTTTGACACAAAATTCTCATGAGGCCATCCTTCACTTCTCTATGGGGCAAGTTCTTTAGGTTTTGTAGGTATATTGCAAAAGACAACACGGTCATGTGGATTTACATGTCCTAGATGCAAGGCCCTAGATTTCAGTCTCTAGTTCATTTGCTCCCACTGCCTTCAGGTATGAAATTTTCTTCTTCTGAAAAGTTCAGTATGCACAAGACTATCACAGACTGTTATTATTTCCAATACATACAACAGTTTCATACCCTCAGGGAGAAGACTCCTCAGACTTCCAGCTTAAACCAGTCCGGAAGAGGACTTTTTGTAAATTCACACTTTCCAAAATTCTAATTTATGTATAATGCTCCAAATTTTGCATGTCTGTTTTTACAAGGAAAAAAAGCCCGAAACACAGAAAATCACTTCTGCCTTTGCAAATTCCTTCTCATACATGGTATTCAGATAAGAACCTCAAAATGTTATCACATAAAAGCATAAGCTCTTTTCTTGCAGCACTGTTCATCATCTAAAAACTCAAAAAATTAGAATTATTTTAACCAAGCAAGTGCAGTAATATACGAAGCAGATGTGGGATCAAATCTACCTAATTTACAGGCTGAACTTTGCTTCAGCATGAACAAGAGAGACTCGTTCATCTCAACGGCAAACATCAATAGGATGGTGCAGGCACAACAGGAGGAATCCCAAGAGAAATCTACTCCCTGCTGAATTCTCTGGAGACCTTCATAGCCACCCACTCCACCAACTTGAAGAGGAATTTATGGACTCAAGTCAACAACACTACTTCATTAAGTGCCTAAAATGTAGGTATAAGTTATGAACCCAAGTCAGGGAGACTAAATCTCCCCTGGACATCTTCAGCACAACCCACCCCACCCCCCCCGCCCTAGTTTTCTTGCTGAACTGCAAAGGGAAGCATTGCACTTCATTAGGACTTCTCCTGGCACTTGAAATATAGATGTACACATGTGAATAAAGTGGATGGAAATCTAATTCTAAGTTGTTACTTTTTCCTTTGCTGTAACCTTCTAAAAAACAATTGTTTTCTTGTAAAAACAATGGTGACCAAAAGAAGGGCACTTCTTTGTTGTTGTTCATGCTGAAACCAGCCAGTCAGCTCCACAAACATGACTGCGTAAAACATGCTCCTCTAATTACACTTTCCAAAGTGCTTGGATCCTTTAGAAAAACACAACCAAAAAGTGCCATATGGGCCATCCTCCTGCTATAAATGTGAGGAAGAAGAACGTGCAAAGGAAAAAAAAAAAAGCTCTGAATGTTGTTATCGCTGTCCTTCTGGGCCTCCCGAGTCCTCCCTGCTTTCTCCTGCCAACAGTACAAACTACCTCATGCTACTGTCAGCAGTGTGAAGACATTGCCTTTGCTGCACAGGAAAGCAACAGAAATGGAGGATTTTTCTCTCTGAAGGACTGGTTTCAGTCTGAGTGAGAAGACTGCCCCAGAGCCACATGAGTTTGGAAGATTCCTGGTTTCTCCAGCAAACCCTCCAGGAAAACAGTACCTGTGGCCAACCACAACCAACCCCCAGTAAACCCAAAGCTGAGGTGGCTTGGATATCACTTCAGGTATGACCTGCTAGCATTTTTCAGCAAATTAAACATTTTTACAGAAATGATTTGGAACAATGGTACCTTCTGAGCAAAATTACATGGAGTCATTCAGCAGCTGCAGACACATTTCTTCTAAGCTACTTTCATTAAAGATTTATTCTGTTTATAAATCAAAATAAAATATTTCCTGCTTTATACACTTTATATGCAGTAATCCACTGCTGTATTTTCTCTGGGGAGGTCCTAGCACCTACGAACTGAGGAGCCCTAGCTCAGATAACTTATACTTCGTTGCACACTGTGGAGCTGAAACACGTTTGCAGACCTGTAAGTGCGTTTACCCTGCAAAGCAGATGGTATTTACCTTTCTAACTAGGCCCCTTGCTAACATTTTTTCTTTTTTTTTTTTTATGCAGCGAGATATTTTTCATGGAAAATATTTACAAAATTTAATAGATAAGATGATTTAATAGATAAGACGTGGAAGCAGGAAATGGGAAGAACTGGAAAACTTCTTGTACTAAATGGTATACAAATTGCAAAGCAGCACCTCAATCTCCTGCACTTACTTGTAAAGCTGTAGGACAAGGGGAGGAAAAGCTCACCTAGGGCAAGCCTTTTCTGTTGCCGAAATCTAACAAGCACGTCCAGAGGGAGAGAAATTTAGGCAAATAATGTTTAACAGATACGTGCATTTATTTTTGACCAAAACATAAACTGGGTCAGCTCTCCGGTTTCAGTGTGACCTGCAGTGACACAAAACACGAGCGCTTCAGATCAAGTCCAGTCATCTGCTTCAGTGCTGTAGCTGAGCAATGCTGATCCTCCCATGTAAACCTAACCTAGCTTCGCCTTCAGCACATCTTGAATTTACGGTTTAACTACTTCCCTTAAGTAAACATCCCCACTGCCTGCCTGACCCTCCTATTAGGATTGAACCGATAACTAGGCTCAATGCATCCTTTTGATTCTAACTCATATTTTCTTCCTAATTGTATCATCTGCATCCATTAAGAACAATTTTTCCCCATCCTGCATTTCAAAGCATGCAGGCAGACTCCCTGAATCAGTGATTTTTGTTTGTTCAGTTTAGACTAAACAAATTAACTATTTTTACTCTCTCTGTGTGGTTTGTATTCTCAAGACACTACAGCATTTCTTTTACTCTTCTTTGAACCCTCACCACCTAAGATATAACATATGCTGTTAGATAGCTAACATATGTATGAGCTCATCCAGGGTTAAATAGGATTGACTAAATTATAGACACTGCACACCATAACAGTGATCTTGACCAATCTGACTATTTTTAGAAGTTTATTTATTGCCATATGAAGACAATTCTTTCTTGCAATTTTGCAGAAATTCCCAGACCCAGAATAAGTGGTTCCCATATGCAATGTTCTCTCCTCTAAGCTTGATTTTGTAATTTTTTATTTTTCCCAATAATAAAAATGAAAACAATCTTGCTCAATTTAAAGTAGTTGAAACTGTGTGCAAATGTTAAATGTGTCTTTCCGCTTACATAGGAAATTTTGCTCTTATTTCCATACAAATATATTGCCTCAGAACCTTACAACAGGAATTTGTACTTATTTTGAGGCTGGGCAATTGGAGATGTTCTATTTTTTCCCCAAAGCATTTCCCCAAAGCATTTAACTGTGAAAGGAAATCAAGTGATTTTTAATTCTGGTTAGGCAAAAGTGGGACAGTAAAAACTGTAGCAAATGATCTTCTTTTGTGGAAGCAACCCTTCCAAATTGCACTTGCATACCAGATTTTAACACAATACTTAATTAACTCAGTTTTGGGGGGCAATCATCAAGAGCAGGGGAATAAGTATTTACTCAGGATGACATACTCCGAAGAAGCATCTGTTTTATAATCCTGCCCTGCTTTTGCTCAGTTTTATAGCTGATCTGATCAAGGCTGAAGAAGGTCAGTAACTTGGATAAGGTCAAATTAGCTCTTTGAGTTTTGCCTGCATTCATTCCTTTCTCAATTACATGAAGGTGCTTATAAGAACCTGAAAAATATCTGACATGATAGTACTTTCAAATGTAAGTCTAGAAAGAGAGAGCAAGAAGTTAAAAAAATATGACCCAAAAGTATGGCATGGTAGAGAGAAGTCTTTCTTCCAAGACACCCCACTGGTAAGTCTTCTCATTGGTGCATAAATAAATCAACATAGAAGTTTTTCCAATAGCGTGGCAACACTGCCAACTGGACAGGGTGCTTACTTTAGATCAACCATGCTAATAAAAAGCAAAAATCTAATATAGCAAGCAAAATACCACCTGACTCATCATCCTCACCATCACTTCTCCTCAGCTAATTTCAATGCACTCTGCAGAGACAGCAAGTATTTAAAGGAGGAGAAAAATAAGGCCCCAAAACGGAGGGATTACTCTACAGCTCTCCCAGCAGGACTCTAACAAAGAGACAGACAGAAACAAGCTGCAGCCTGTCCCGTCTACTGGACTGTGAATCTTACATACACACAGACCTTCACGTGTCCATCTTCTACGGTGATACTGATCACAAGTTGTGTTTGAAAGCAACCCAAGTTTTCCAATGCAGACTCCATCAATGAAATATATTTGGATCATTCCAAACATAAAAAAAAAAAAAATCCAGCTTAGAAGAAATTCAGCCAAGGACAACAAAATTCAGGCAAGGCTCAAAATTCAGAGCCCTTTTCTTTTCTAAGGGCAATGTGAAACCAATTGCTCCATATCACTAATATTCTGCTGCCTTCTCAGCTCAAATACCTTCAGACACTGAAGGTACATGAGAAAAAGAAGCAAGCTGATCAGAAATGTAACAACAATTGTCTTCAGTTGTCCCTTGTGAAGTAAACACAGATTAATATGACAAAAGGACAACACAGGGCTTTTTTTTTTTTTTTTTTTAAAGCAAGCATGCAAACAATCCATATATCCAAGATAAAAGAATGTTCCCCAGAGAGGGTAAAAAAAAAGATATAATGAAAAAGAAATAGAAATAAAAATCCCTTTAGTTTTAATTATAGAAATCCAGGATTACCAGCAAAGCTCAGGAATACTTTTCTAACTGTGAAAAGACAACTTCCTTTTATTTAAAAGTTATCTCTTTCCAAAAACTGAGCAGCTATCTTACATTCTGATGAAATTTCTCGTGCCATGAAGACAAAAAACGCCTTACCAAGATCATGTGACCGGTGGAGATGTCCATGTTGGACTGGACTGGCTCCTCACACCAGGACGACGTGCTGCTCCTGGCCGAGGGGCTGGGGATGGGCCCATCACTAAATTGTGAAGAAACACTATTTATTCGAGAAGCATGCAGTGGCTCCGGGCGATCAGATGTTTTCACTGCCATGCGCTGACGGCATAGCTCCTAGAGAGAGAGAAATAGGAAGAAACCTATGGTTAAGAGTAATTACAGGATACAGTCTACTAAAGACATATGATTTACAGTATGTTTCCAGTGCTGGAAGTGTTTTCCCCCTCACTGCAGTGATTCTTGGGAGGCTGTCTGGTCTGTTAGGCACATCTACAAAGAAATACTCAATGAAATTACTATGTGATGACTACCCTATGTGATGACTACCCTAACCTTTCAAAAGTCTAATTATTAGTGCACGCACATCTCCTTTTAGATAACCAAAAATAATATTTGGGAGCTTGACTTCTCTAACAGACAGCCTTTTTTAGCTTATTATCGCCCCACGTTCTGTGAAGCCACTTTTGAACTGCGCAACCTCCTGAAGTTAATGGGGTTGCACGGGAGTAATTGAGAGCGCTGCTTGGCCCTGGATATGCAAACTCAGCAAGCTCAAGGCAACTGAATTGATGTGCTCTCCAGTATAAATCCTAGTTGATAGATGCCTCATTTCTCTTCATTAAAATAGCAAACTCACAACACTTCCTCTCTGATGTGGGGCAGAGAGGATGAAGAATGACATTAACGAAGAATAAAAGCAGAAATCTGTCATTGTATTGTTTAAGCAGCTTTGGCAAAGAAAGAAAATTCAAGCTATCACCCACGCTAATGCAAGCCATGTTAAAACACCCAAATAGATCACACTGGGAATATGTATTTTCAGTTGCTCCCATGCATAGAATTCACACAAAAATACAGAATTCTGGTTAGGTAACAGAAAATTATGCTGGTAAAACTAGCTCCTCACAGTATAAAATTCTGACTCTAATGGGATGAACAGACCCACAGTTACACCATCATTGTTATAATGCTTTTAGAATTGGTTGTGTGTGGTGAAATCCAAGACAGTACAATGAAATTATTATTTTTTAACATACGTCTATTGTCCATGAGTGATACTAGGCTGCTTGTGGCGCACAGCAAGACCGGCTCATCCGTAGTATCTGGACATATTGCACACACGGTGTGGTTACACATTTGTCTCAGATTACTCATTCTGCACAGACGAGTACCAAGAGCACAGTCTCTTGCCTCAGGCTCACAAAAATAATACAGTCTGAAGAATTCATACTGTTGAAATGCCATGGCTTCTCTTTTCTTATTCACTGATAACATAGTTGCAGCCCAAGTGCCATCAATAGGATGATCTGAAAAACCTCCATATATCAAGTGCAATAAAATCTTTTCAGATAGGAGTTAAGAAATATAACTTAATTTAAGACTTCGGGTTGGTTGGTTGTTTTTTTAACCTTGCAAACTTTAGGCCACCGAAGAGGGATCCTAATCCATGCAGTAGCAAGCATTCAAATAAACCCACTGAAACCATTATGTTGAATCTCCTCTTGCTACCACATGGCAATGATTAAAAACTCCAAACATTTTCTTCTAACAAAGCTTCTGTCTGACTTGCCCTTAGAGATGCTTATGTGGAATTTAACTATTTTGTGGTGTGCCACACATTTTATATATATATATGCATGTGCCATACACTATATATGCATGTACAAGTTAAGATACAAATTGTCTCAGTGTACTATATATAAACAGGATATATTTTGTTATCTATCACAAAAAAAAAACAGTCAACAGAAGTCTGAGAAGTGCATATTACTCCTTGTATATGGTGTCAGTTGCTGGAATAACTGTACAGGCTGTCCCAAGTGAAACTGCTACCTGACTTTATCACTGCATTTTGTATATTTATTAATTTTGTCCATGCCATGCAAGAATTTTTCAAATTTTTACAAAAAGTAGGGGTTTTTCCACACTTGAATAGAATGCCTTCTGTTACTGGGTACTTTTGTTACTTCCTACTGACCTTAACAGGAAAAATATTAGGCGAAAAATATAGGGACAAAGATAAAATTCTCTTCTTCTCCCTTTCTCTGAAGAATCACACATGTCATAAGAAAAGATAGCAGTAGTCCAAAATGGCTGTTACTAACCTCAGAATGACCCTGCGGTAGTGTAATTTGAAATACCTGCTTTTAGCAGATTTTAGGAAAAGTATAATAGTGCGGAAACTTTTTAGACAGAAAAATAAATCTACAGAAAACCAACAAGCTGTTCAGATGTTTAGGTATCAGCCATTCTCAGAGGGAATGGTTTATTAGACTAGGCAAAAGTATAATAAGTAAAGATACAAAAATATGCACTCTACCACATAGCTGCTAAAAGGATGTGTCCTCTGGATAGCGTGCCATGTGGAGTAGATACAAATTTTTTATATTCTAATAGACATCCTGCCACTTGACTCACCCCAACTCTGTGCTAACAATAGCATTTGTACTCAAACAGGATCTTTGTTTTTAAGTTGATCTGTTCCTGCTGCTTATATCCTGCCTCGAGTCATAATCCTCTGCTTTTACAAGTGGTTGCTGTGGAAAGGATTATAGACCTCTGCTAACAAAAAAGAATCAGGATCAAGTGAACTCTGAGAAATTAATATACCATTTCTAAGCAAATGATAATGACAAAATAAGTAATATTACAGCCAACTGGTTCTAAAGTAGATTACCATCCAACTAAAAATAATGTTTTGGATGTAAAGTATTTAAAATGAAGAACTCTAAGAAGAGTTGTTTTAAAACTAAGTTCAGTATGTTCACGCTCCTCATAAAAGAAGGTAAAGTCGAGAAACACAACAAATATAACTAAGTTTAAAAAAAAAAAAAAAGGCAGCCTGACCTCAAATAGTAACATTTCTTTCCTGACATATATAGAAACAAAACAATTATTCCCACAAATGCTGTAATTGTCAAATACCTTAAAAAAGGCAACCACGTCACAGCACATGCCATTAAAAATGCTTAAAGTAAACAGGAAGGTCAAATCATAACTGCAGCAAAAACACTATTAAATTTCTTGATTTTTTTTTTTTTTAATCTCCAAGACAATGGATTTTCCCCTGCCTGTAAACAGCAGCTTTTTTGGTTTGAATTTATTTCCAGATTAGTCTAATGGCCCTTGACAGCTCCTCCTTCCCTAAATCCCAGGCAGACCAGACCAGGCTGAGGAACCTGTCCCATTCCCACATGCATGTCAGTAGTCTCGGGACACCTCCAGGTTCTGCTTCTTCAAAGCCATCGCTGTTAGCCCAAACGTTTGGGTTTTTAGCCTAGTGATGCAGTGACAACACAGTTAACACAACCATGTATAAAAATCTTTGATGTGTGGGGTGTTTTGGGGAGCCAAATGGGTTCTTCCAAGACATATGGACTACTGAGGTCTAGCTCAAAGCAGGGAAATGTCCAAATGTGGGATCTGTGTTTGCTTCGTCCTTGAGATGGTCAGCAGTGTCCCCTTCCTATGAAAGGCATTGGGAATAGCAGGGTCTCAACATCTGGGGTGTTTCACAGGAGGCCCTCTCAGGGAAACACCATCCCAGGGCACTTACAGAGGTGGCATCACTTCACAAGCACACAAAGCCCTAGGTGGCTAAGACCCTCGTTAATATGCTGTTACCTGCACACTTCTCTGCATGCTCAAATATGCTCTTCCCCCCTCTCCAAAATATTTATTCTCATAAGCATTTAGCAAATCAGTCATCTACCAAACCACAATTAGAATTTAAACTTGACTAAAATGTCAAAGCTGCAAACTGTGAGAATGACACAAGCTGTATTTCTGTATCGTCTCAGCACGTATACCATTAAAAATATTTTCTAAGAATGAATTCAATTTACTGCTGCAGTTCTATATTTAGCCCGGTGGCTGAGGCTATTTCTGCTGTACTGCGACTCAGTAATGTCTAGCCGTTGTTTGTGTATAGTTCAAATGCCATTCTTCATTTAAAAACATCATTTACACCTAAAAAAGCAATCATAATGCATACAGTGAAATAGGAAGAAATGATCCTCCTGACCCTTCAGGCTATGATCTAATGGATGTGTTGGACGTAAACATTTATTTAAAAGGTAATTTGAAGTTTATGACATTATTTCCCATCACATGGGAATTGCTATCATACTGAGGCACTTACTCTGGTTTTTATTTCCCAACATTTATTATCAAACTTATGCGGTGGTCACATGCAGTATATAATGGAAAAGTAATATCACTGTGTGACAAAAAATGCCATAACCAAGATAATATTCTGTAAATAATGTCCAGTTAAATGAGTTCAAAGTACAGCACAATGATCATCTGTAGAGAGCTTTTTGTTTGAGACATAATTAATAACCTTAAACAAACCATAAACAGTATTCTCAGAAAACCCCAGGACCTCTTCCAATGAGGTTTTAAGGTGTTCCTAAGACTTGGTTGTCCTCACAGAAGCAGGGAAAAGCACGAAACAACTATTTCCTATGGTACAACAAATGGATTTTCAAATCCATACAGTCAACTTGTCAATGAACCATATTGTGGCATATATGTAGCTTATCCACATTTAAAGAAAGACACTAAGACACTTCTTGCACCTAATGGACAACAACCCACATGGATGTAGAGCCAGACTTAGTGCTCTGGTTTTTATACGGGTCTGTGAACTTGAAGAGTTGAGTAAGAAACTCTCCTCATGAACAAAGATGCAAATATGCATCAAGTCTGTTCAGAAATGAACCCCAAGGATACCCGTCTAGGTCTGGTTTAGAGATGCAACCTGCTCATGACCAGACATGTTAGGCTACCTCTTCTGGACATTCCCAAGCAGTGACAGCAGCAGTATTTGCTGCCACTTGGCTTTGTAATGCATGGCAGCCATCAGTATCACAGATGGGCAAGATAGCAAACAACAATTTCAAGAAATTTTTATCTTCCATCAAATTCAACTAATAGAGCAAGTATCTGAAAAATCCACTAAGTCCACACAATTGACTAAAATGTTTGGTTTTGAAGAGAAATACGCAATACAACCTGGCAAGGTCTAAGAGTATAGACAAGCATGAAAATAAAATCAGATGGAACTGAGGCTTGAAGGGTCAAGACTGAATCTTTTACCTTGTTTTATTTGCAAAATGGAAATCTGAAAACTTCAGGGTGGCATGTTCCAAGCAGGAGACCTGACCTAAGCATCCCAGTTAAGAGATGGTCAACACGCACTTCAGCTGTCTTAAAAAGACGAGCCACTCTACCTCAAAGCTGCCTTCAGTGAGGATGTTGCTGCTTATTAATGCAAATGCACTATGCAATACTTCAGGTAGTCCAAGTCCAGCCACTGACCACAGCACATGAATCATTCTCCTCTAGGTGGTAACAGGCACATTATAAATGAAGACATTAATTCCAAAGTAAATCAAAATAGCTTCATATCTAAAGTACTGCTCTTCCTCCCCAGTCACATCCACCTCAGATCAGCTAATAGGAGCCTGGGATCTAAATGAAATTCCAACTTTGCACTTCCATTTTCAAAAAGAAATATAATTTCATTACTATACGTTAATAAAAATAATCTATTTTTGTAACTGATCCCTATAGGTACATAATTACAAAAATAAAGGCCAGAAAATAGGTCTAACATTTCCATGCTTCCAGAAATCTTTTACTTAACAAGTTTGAAAGGAAATCATGTGAGCTAGTCCAGAAACAGGTGTGGGACAATTATTTGCAGAATTAACAAAACATAAGAGAGAATAAACTCTTCCATGGTACATAATTAAGAAAGCAGAGACATTAGACAAAGAAATTACTGTTTATTAACAGTGAGAGCTGAGTGTACACCAAACCCTTTCAACCTGCTCTGCCTAATATTCTATCAAAACCAAATCTGTTTAAGCAGGCGTGATCACAATAGTACTGTGTTCATTTTACATGAGAAACAAAATTGTTTGTCAGAAATTTTAAATTAAAAATGCTGACTATTAATTCTAAAGGATTCAAGACATTACATCAAAAAATATATAATGAAAGCTAAGAATATATGTAACCTTTTATATGCTAGGTATGGAACAATGAGATCTTTAAAAATGTTTTTCTTCTCAGCTTTAATACATTTAATTAAATAGTAGCCTCACTTTCCATTAAATTAAGGAGTCATTATTCACAGGATGAGCTGAGGTCTGCATGTACAGCACGGATTTAACTGTTCTGCTATGGATGCAGTTATAACAGTGAGATTTAAAATATGAAAAAAATAAGGTAAGCTCATTTTTTAAAACAAATGAATCTAGGACTACAAACATCATTATTCTCTAACTAAATTTGCTTAGTGTTACTACAGGGTGAAGCTAAAGTCATTTGGCTGCCTTTGTTTTGCTTTTGCATACTTAATATGCTTGCAGGTGTTATAAATTTAACTTTAACTTATTTACTGTGTTTGTGGCTTTGGGGATAATTACAGCTTTATTACCATTTATTTTTGAGTTATTGAAACATACTTTCAAGCTTTAGTTTCATTTTAACATACTTTTTTGTCCAGGAGTAAAAGAGCTGCTTATATATGTAGAATATTTATATATATATTTTCTATTCTTGCCAGAAAAGGCAACTACTGAGATCAGTGAGCCTTCAGAAAAGGAACAAAGGGAGATATTGGAAAAATCTTTGAGACTAATATTTTGAGACACACAGCATGAAACGTATCATTTCATATCCATGTAGATAGATGCATGTGATAGATGTCAGGAGAAAAAAAAAAAAAAAAGAAAAAAAGAAAAAGACTACAGTAAAATGTATTTATTTGATTGTCAATACAGCCTCAGTCTGTCCAGTTCGGTTTACTATCTGCCATCTCGTACTGCACCACCCTCTGTGTATCTGGATAGAACTCCGAGTCTCGATGTAGAGGTTTTGCTTTGTTTGGTTTTTAAATGACCTAAAAGGCAGGGCTGCTGTTTCTCTTTGAGAGCACTGCAGTCAAAGACAGGCTTGAGACTCATTTTCCTAATGAAACCCTAACTTTGATTATGGTTTGTGAAATTAAAAATTTCAATGATTTTAACTTTGCAAGTGTTTCCTGATGGTGAGTCGTGTAATTATGATTCCCCTTTCTTCATGTACACAAAGAAATAACAGCCATGCAGGATGGTAAAAGCAAAGAAAACATGACTATGCTTGCATGGAAATTACATTTCCTTTATTTGTATTTATTAGTTTTACTCCCTCTCTTGAAACTCAAGCATTTGCAGCATCTTATCCTATCCAAATGAAAGAAGCAAACAAAAAGCCATCATGGTCCCATACACATCTCTAGAAGCCCAGTAGACGTGAAAATTTCTGGCTTGCACAGAACTGAAGACACTAACTAGCCTATACAGCTTAAGGAAATATTTTTACTTCACTTCTTTCAGTAACTTCTCATCAACGAGGCAGACATCTAAATAGCCATGAAGCTCCTGAAGGAGGGAGAGGTCTTTTACATGGCTCATGTCGCCAAGGGAGACATGACAGCAGAGGTCTAATGATATTTCTCTGAAATAATGGTAGGGTGTTTTCCCTGCTGTCTGTGCCAGGAAAGCACAAGCATCTTTGTGGATAATACTGCTTTCTAGGGGATGAGTGAAATTTGAACACCATGTTTAGGTTAATCTGCCAGGGATTTTTTTTCTTATACAGAAATACAACAGACCACTCTTAAGTGGTGAGCATGACAGTTTATATCCTTGATTTCTAAAAGAGGGAAGAGTTTTATGAAAGAGATGCTATGAAAGAGATGCCTGATTTAATATGACTGCAGTACACTGTAATTCACAGTTAGAAAACATACAAAGAAAGTTCATGTTTCTTTAAAATTATTTCAACTGCTATTTTCCCTGCATAATGACATCATTGTCATAATGACATCATGGTGATTTCTCTCAGGATTTAAAGAAAGAAAATCAGAGACTATTTCTAATAGGAAAGATCTGCAGACCACAGACCTGAAGTCACCTGCAATCTACTGGTGTAAAAGCACACAGGTTTTTCTCAGTGCCCCTGACTGTCTGAGCATTATGGGTCTCTCAATTCAGACAACAATAATTCTGGAGGCAGTGGGGTAGGAGATTGACCTACCTACCACAAAAAAAAAAAAAAAAACAAAAAAACAAAAACAAAACAAACACACAGACAAAACAAAACAAAAAAACCAAACCAAGCAAACAAAAAAACCACAAACACCCCCCCACATACACAAACAAAACAAAGTTAAAATAAATTAAAAAAAAAAAAATGTTGTTTCCAACTAATACCAGTTTCTCAATTGCATTTTGCATATTTCAGCTGTAGTTGCACATAGTTTCACAGGGGTTTTTTTTAAAGTATGAAGCTAGAAGAAAGATTTCTTAAGAAGTAACTAGAAAGAGGAAAATCATGTGCAAAACAAACATCACCTCTTCCATATTTTGTTCATCTTAACTAACTCAAATACATGCTCATGAGGGCACAGCTGCTTCTTAATATGAACCTGCACAGTAAATTCACCATTAGCACAGCCAAAGCCATACAGAACAGTACGAATTACAAATAAACCGTAGTAACAATTGAATTAACCTGAAAGGCCATGAAGAACCATGTGCAAATTCATCACGTATGTTGACTTTGTCTAACCCACCCAAAGCCTGACCAACTTCCAGCAGATGCCAGTCCTCTAAAAGATAACTGCCACAAATGTTTCCTTTTCCACTCCCAGAGTTTATAGTTGCCTGGGGCCCAAAGCAGGCAAAAAAATGCAGTCCCAAGCCAGCTGTAGTTTCTCAGGAAAGCTATACATTAAGGCTCCGTAGTCCACTATTTTATTGCCCGGCAGGACTAAAAATGGGAGATCATTTCTGCTAGAAATAAGAATTCCCAGCTGCCAGCAGGACTCAGCATGCACTTCTAGCCTGGAAAGAAGCAAACATATAGCCACAAGTTTATGCCTAAAAATGTTATTTCACCCCATCGCAAAGACTATTACTGCTTCTCCTTAAGTCTGTGTAACTGCATTCATGGTAACAGAGGTACTAAAGCAGTCAGAAAAAATACAAAAAGAAGTCCTAAAAACCTCAAATCCTTTTATTTATTTATTTTCCATAGAAGGTGGCTATACACATAAGAAGAAATGCTGGCTAAGGAAGTATTTATCAAGGATGGCCATCAGCCACAATTTTTTTTTTTCATAACATCATCTATCATGACAACTGAAATTGCCAGTCATTACCCCCTCCTGATTTGAAAACTAAAGTCATTGCTTTCCACCCAGTCCCCACTGAAAATAATGAAATCATTCTTCAAGTCTGCTAGGATGAACAAATGCAAATTTTGTGAACAAGAAAACTAAAAAAAAAAAGTGATCTATAAAGCACAAAGTTGCTACTAAGTCCAAGCGGGTTATTATAAGCCAAATCTTTGGTAATATAGAGAAACTCTACTAAACTATGGTAAAACATATTATGTATGAGTTCCATCGTGTCTCTTGAGACCAGACATTCTTTCTATCGCACACCACAGAAGTCTTCAAGGATTAAAAATGTTGATCACTATTTCTACACATTCACTTTATTAGTGTTACGGGAGATACCAGAAAAAATAAAAGAGGTTTTATACTTAGTATTGAAGGTCAGAGATAAAGGGAGACACCATGTTTTGGAGAAAACAGCAAGAGCAAAAGCACACATTTCTCTTGAGCTCTCCCATGCCTCTCTATACAACCACACTCTGAACTGGATCACTGTCCAGTTCAGCTCCCCCAGGGAGGAAACCTGCAGACCTCCCCACCAGCCCTGACCTGCCCAAAGGCACTGCTTCCAACAGATACCCTAGACCAGCAGGAAGGAGTTAATGTGTCTGCTTTCAAAGAAAAAACTTCCTTGGCCATTACTGAAGCTCCTGAGTTTCCCTTTGTCAACTCATGCAAGCACAGGAGTCTTTACTCCACCCTGGATCTCTCCATCAGGCACCAGTTTGCCTGCAAGCACCACCACGGGAACAGAGCAGGAGAACGCAAACACAGTAGGCACATTCCTAAAATGATCACATCTAAATTTTGGATTATTTTAAGACCCGAGGCATGAAGTTACAGACCTCCTTGAAAACATCATCAGATATTTCATAACATCGAACATTTTTTTTCCCCCTTGTACTTCCTTGGTTTTTGAGATTCCTGCTAACCACTTGTGCATCAACAACATTCTGCAGGAACAGCATTAGTTGTCACTTTTTTCCTCATTTTAGATACTTTTTTTCTTTTCTATGCTGCCACTCGTTATTGTTTTGGAAGAAATAATCTGTCTTTTCAATCTCTCTTCATAGGAGTTTTCCATGCCCTTAATCATTCAGGTCACCTTTTCTTCACTCCCTCTATTTCTGCAGTGCTCCTTTGGCGATGGAGTGACCAGCACTCACAGAAGCCTCAAGCATTGATTTATACTTAATTAACTTCAAAGCCCTCAAACAAGCAAACAAAATTATTAGTCAACAATGCCTGACGAGCCATTGGGCTGACCCAGACCTTCAAAAAGAAGCAGAAATTTGGAACAGCTTGCTAGGCAACCCTTCTGTATGTTTTAACTTCACACCCAAGAGCTTTCCAGTGAGGTTAATTAGGAATTGCAGCTCTTTATTTTACTCGTGGGTGACAGTATATGGAATTTACATGCTTACATTCCCATTTTACTGTACATATTATTTCCCCGGAGTACAGAGGGAATGTATGACATAATTTCACTATATAGCATGAATTTACGTATGTAGATAGCTCTTGCTCCCAAAACTACATTCAGCTCCATCACATTTCTCCTCCTATCTTACGTGGATAGCCAGCCACTGGCAACTTTTGCTGGGAGACATTGCTGCAAAACCTCTTTCAGCAAATCACACTCTTTCACTCCACATGAGTGGAAGCCAGGATGAACTCCATTTGAGAAGCTGGAAAAAGGTAAAATCCAAGTTTCTTTTCTCCATGCTGTCAGAAAAGCAGCAACATACTGATTTTTTTTTTCCTTCTCATCTTTCCCTCATTCATCTACTAATAGTTAGTGGGGGGGGGGGGAATTTAAAAAAATCAGTGTTTCTCTGACATGTGAATATTCTCCCTGATACATTTTTGAAGACCAGGGTGATGTTCAGATGAGCAATACTAGAAAATTAGTAAGGTTGGTAGCTATGGATCTACTGAAGCCCACTTCAAACCATCGCTGCTGCTGTTGTCAGACAGCATGACCATGGCAAAGCCTTTCCACCTGTGTGAAACGCATATATCTCCAACTTAGGTAACATTTGATGAGCGAAAAGGAAGTGATCTTAATCAGTCAAGGTAAGCATGTAATCTCAGTACCAAAAGTGGGTTTTATCACAATAATGATGAGCTGTTCCCACTTTTGAGGGCAAGATCTGCCATTTCTAAGATCTCTGAGATGCTGCCAGAACATGGTTCTGCAAAGCAGCAGCATCCCTATGTAGAATGAAAAAGCAGGAATCATCAAGAAGCCTGCAACTGTTAGCTATGCAGGAAAACGGAAAAATAAAAACTGCACCAAAAATAAATAGGATTTTATCAGTCTGAAATATTAAAAAATGCAACAAACTATTTCCCTGATTAAAATCTGTGTTTGTTCAGAATGAAGTAAACATCAACAAAACATCACTCATTTGTCTGGCCAAAAGTCTAGAAACTGGTCAGCAAAGCTTAGAGAAAACCTCATGCATTTTCTCCTTTGGATAAGCCACCGATACTAAATTTGATTTTCTTCAAAAGCTGTTCTCTCCTAACCAACTCAAAATTAATTTTGCTTCTTCAAAGGATTTAACTTCTAGGACCATCCCATTACAGTCTCCCTTCAGTCTTGGTTTGGTTGCATGGTAAGAATACAAGTCATGAAAACCGTGTCTGCGTGCTGAAAGCTTGAGAACCTGAACTGGAATACGAAGAGCTGCAGGAATGTCCCAGCTGACTTACCCTGCATGGACATATGCTGGTGCTCTGAGGGATAGGAGGTTCTCATCCCTGGAGCTGTAGCTTTGTCCCTCTCAAGAGGAATGAAATGAGACCTCTTGTCCAGTCAAGACAAATCACATCCTCATGACCAACTCTTTGTAGCTCTGCACACAGTCCATCCGTGGGTACCCCTGCCCTTACATGCCATGCACAGTCCCAAGGCTGCGATGGCACCACTCACTTGTGCCTTTGGGAAGACAGGAGCAGCTGAGCAGCATGACCCCAAAAGAACTCCACTGTGTTCTACCCGAAAGTCTTCTCTTACAGTTTATACCACAATAAAATGAGTGAAAACACCACAGTCCACTCAGAATATTCAACTTTGCAAGATCCCTGCAAGAGCTGGAATTTGAAACGTACTTTTGCTCAGCTGTCTAACAGAACAGATAGGCCTGGATGGGTGTACCAGGGTAAAACATTTGGTGGCTGTGGTCAGCCTTGGACCCTTCACTAAGGCTAAGCACAAATACACAGTATAAGAAGGACAAAGGTCTCCGAAGCTGAAACCCCTCTGTCTTTGGGCAGGATGTGGACCTGCTCTGCCAACATGCTGCAGAGTACAGCACGTCTTCTCTGCCCATATGAAGAAGGAGAAAGGAAATGACACCGAATCTCCCACTCCTCTTTCCTTTCACTGCCCACCATGTGAAACTAGTGTACAGGATGAACAGATGTACCCAGAGGGAAGTAGTAGGAAGAATGCTTTCATGTACCTTACAGATTTCAGTGAATAAACTGCAACCTGTTCGTGCTCACAGGCAACATGGTCCTGCAAGAACTGACAAACAGCATCTACAACAGTTCTTTATGTACACACAATTAACTTCTAGTCTCTTCAAGGGACTGGTAAAAGATTCGCTCTGCAAATAAAAAAAAAAAAAACAACTTGCAAGTTCAAAATTTTAAAAAATACATTTTTTTTTTTTTTTCCTTCTAGTGCAGCACTCTGAAGGAAAATGAAAGGCTCAGCAAGCTGGATCACTGTGTTAGCTGCTAAGCATTCAAGAGAATATACAATAGAAGAATGTGTCAAATCTGAAACATGCTAACAGAGCTGCTCCAAGAGGAAAAGGAAAATCCTAAAACAGAAAACAGGGCAGAAGTGTGTAGGAAAGACAGGCCTGACTATCCTCTACATTACATCAGAAAAAATAAGAATAAAAAATGCCACTGAAGACAGTGCAGTTATTCCAGAAAGAAATCGGGACACTTGAGATGATGTACTGCCTGGGACTGTAGATCAAATACTCTCCAGCCCATTAGGCAAGGCTGTGATTGTCTTTGGCTTCTTTATAATGTACAGGCACTGGGACATAATCAATTTACTGGAGGGAGACAATCCATTGTACTTATCCAGAACCAGCCCACGCACAGCTGGCACACAGCCCGCGGTGCAGCAGGATGGATGGAAGTGGTTCTGGAAGCAGGGGTGGGATGCTTGGGAGGAGGAGCCTGGACCTCATTGGTCCAGGACGGGGAGTTTGGGCACATAAAGCAACAGTAATTCTCAGCTTCTAAAATCAGGTGGCCACAGCCAAATTATTAAGAAATCTGCCCAGTGAATGAATGCATGTCTCTTTCTTGGCCTGTGTTAAATGTGCTGAGAAATTGTTTGGGAGAAAGTTGTGTGGCTTGGCCTGAAATGGTGCCAGGGCCATTTGAACAATTTACTGGTTTAATTTACCAGGCAAGATGCAGACTGCAAGTCCAGAGCACCTCCAGCACATTTTCTAAGAAACGTCTGTTTGGGTAAGAACTCTGGATTTCCCAGTAATTAAAAATTACTCACTTACTTAATTTCCCCTGTTACTATTTTTTCTTAGCATTTTCTTACATCCTAAATACACAGATATTACACTACAGAATGCATGGAGCATGTTTGTCCTTGTTCCACAAAACACCAAGCTCAAACACCTTACTCTTTAGACAGGGAAAAATAAACAAAGGTGGAAAGAGGAGAGGGTTGACATCACCTTCTCTCTGCCACTCTACGTTAGTCCTACACAGGTAAACAGCCAACTACTTGAGAAAGATAGTTTATATTACTCAAATCTAAACCCACATGGCACCTTCTCATCCAAGCACTCCAGAAGTTGCAAATATAGTCATTCACCTTCCTTATCTGCAAAAAAACCTCACTCTTCAGCTGCCTGCTCTAATGTAAAGAGTGTTTTACTCAGAAGTGTTGCTGCACTGCTGCTGCTGAAGCAGCCCCAGGACCTGGGCTGTGAAGGTAAAACCTGCTCTGGTCAGGGCCAGTCCATTTCTCCAACACTGAGTAATTTACATGTTATTTTATTAAACTGGAAAAGTTTGGAAGACAGCAAATCGCAGCAAGCCCAGTAAACCTCTCCCACAGAACCATCCTGGGTCCTCTGGGGCTGCCCCCCTGCCAAGGCCATGCACACTGGAGCAGCAGGCAAAGCAGGGGAGGAGGCAATGGGGGAGGACTGCTCCTCACAGATGGACACAACAAGCTCAAGTATGGAATTCCTGAACTGCCCTCTGAATCCGTACCATTGAGCTGTAGCACTTAAGATAGACAATTCATCAAGCAGTATTTAGAAGATGATTTTAAGTGCAAACATACCCCTATTTATTTACTTATACCCAAATTTATGAAACAAGCATGTTTGATAAATTTCTGCTCATTTATAAATTCATACAGTATTTTGAAATGCTATTTTGAACATACTACCATGTAACTCAATTTTATGGCTACCACAGGAAGCAAGGTTAGGGAATTACATAGTCCACTGCACCACAGGAATTGTGGATTGTTCTGAACACTAATCAGATAAAAAACAGATTAAAACTTAAATCCATATTTGTACACCTCCTGTTTTGCCTCATTCTGCTTTGGCCACGCACTGACTTCAATGAAGTGTTTAAACATAAGGCAAACTCTCTTCTAATCACTTTAAAACACTCCCCACTTCTTTTTCCTCTTGCTTTACTGCTATGCATTTTGTAGAATGTATATTTTGTATATTGCGAAAACCGTCTCATCTTAAAGTATAGTGTTTTATGTAACAACATTACATACAATATATTTGCAGGTTCCTGGGAATTTATTTTAAGACAAAATTCTAATCAAAGATAGAGAAAATTGTTCACATAACACACAATAAGCGAACTGAAATGGACAACAACAACTCTTCTAATACACATACCTCCCTGTGTATGTTTTATTACAAAGTATTACAGTGTGTCTTGTTGCTTTACATAGTCACATGAGATGATTTTTTTTTTTTCCCCTCTTTTAAAAAGGACACAGGAAAAGAAAAGATTAAAAATGTGCTATGTCCTTTGTTTTCCCAGAAGAAAACACAATCAAGCCCTTCGTAGCATAGGCAAAATTTTTGTCTATCCAAAATCCTCACTGAAATGTTTACTAAATGGTACGGAATACACTTCATTCTCAATGATATCTTTTTTGTTTAATTATAGTGAGGGTCCTTGCAAATGAAGTTTTACATAGACAGGAGGTAATACTTTATGGTACTGATTATCCCCACTTTTCCAGCTTTCTTTGGTCCCAATCTTGATGTTAATTGGAACATTACTGAGAGCTTGATAAAAAAAAGAACAGGAAAAATGCCTTCCCCCCCTCCCCATTTCACTTAGTTCACAAAATTCCATTTTCTAAAGAGTTGATACACTGTATCAACAGTACTAGAATGTTAAGGTCTAATACTATGATAACAAACCTGCTTTCGAAAGTCATTCTAGAGTGTAAAGTATGAAGCCATTTTAGAGATAACAAATTAACTGTGTTTAAGCACACAAACCAGGCATGATGGTTAAGCAGAGAGTGTGTTTCCAGTGGATTCTTTCAGTTGGAGCCTTTTAAAATATTTGCAGCAAAATATTTATTGTAATTGTCATAAATACCATGTTCTTAACATCTCGAATAAAAAATATCAGCGGGATGAAATCTATAAAAGCACAGAGAAGTTCTTAATGGCTTTGAATCCAGAAGGATCATGTAATTAGTAAGATCATATTTGACAAATGAATATGTAATTTGTAGAATATAATACATGTAATAACGTAGAATTTAACATATAATTTACAGTTATATGCCTGCCAAATTAAGTTACTTGAACAAGTTTTTAAAACGGCTGATGACGTAATCCAGCTGCACTGACAGTGCATGGCTTGCCCAACTTTAAATACTTCAAACAGTTTAAGAAGGCACTTCATTGTAAACTGTTTGGTTTTTGCCCCCTCACTTTTTAAAGGAAGTTCTTTTGGCTGAGACAAAGGAAAATTAAAAAGAACATTATTGACATAAAATATTAAAAGGCAGGCTTTCTGAAGCCAGCTTCAGTGCATTTTAACTTTTGCCTTTAAATTCCATTATGGGCAATGTTTTGCAGTGCATTATCAGTGGTGCAGAAGAGCGTGCTCATTAGAAAGTTCTGCAGCGCAAAGTATAAAATATGATGATGATTTAACATCTTGCACAACCCAGCACTCCTCACATGGGGGTCAAAAGCCAGGGTTCAGCTGGACTCACAAATACATCACCCTGAATCAAACAGAGCATCCCTAAATAGTAGTAGTCACTAGCATACACTCATTACTTTTATAAATTGCTCACTAATGGGAGCAGTGACAAGTAAGATGTGCACTTAGTGGCCCTGTTTGCAGCCCGCCCCCGATGTCTGAATGCCCGTTTTTCTCTGGGTTATGTTCTAAAGGCTTCAAAGTGCATGAAGAAAAGCTGCTCAGTGTTGTGAAATAAATCAAAGAGTGTCTGCTGAAAAGTCCTAAAACGCTTCTGCCCTAATCTCCTGGACCAGAGAGCGGGCTCACAGAATGCTAAACTTGGCTTTCAAAGAAGATCAAAGCAACACGAGCAACAATTAAAAACACGGGGGCAGGTATGCGCATGCGCGGGGCACGGCGAAGGCAGCTAGAACCTCTTTTTAGTCATCCCTGAATGCTAACGCTGACTTATCTAATCATTACATGTGCGATTTGAAAGGACAGGAGACGTGTTTAAAAGGAGCACAAAAACCGTCCACCTTGCTGTATGCGTTTGATGCACATGCAATGTTTTACAGGATACACTATTTCCTTTAAATTTCAAATGCTCCTTAGCCACCATCTAATTAAACCAGACTATAATTGTGTTGTTTAGTGATTCAAAGATAAATGAAGTTGCAACTGTGTATCTACCCATCCCAGTGTTACTTAGTCTTTTTTATAGGGTTTAGTCCCCTAGACCTTTAACACCGTGAGGTGAGCGGCTTGCCTTACCAATCACCTGGAGAACCAGATACCTTTTCAAGGGATATCAGGCCATTTGGCAGTTAATCGAGGTCCTGGACTCAGCTCAATGGTTGGACTCAATGATCTTAAAGGTCTTTTCCAACCTGAACGATTCTATGATTCTAAGGGCAGCGCAGAGATTTTTACTTGCCTGCTTCGACTTTTAAAGTATTGGTTGTCCTGCCTAAGACCAGTCACTTCTGCATGTGTTTGCACAAGAAACACTTGCGTTAGTAGCTAAGTGTGCTCACACAAGAACCACTTGTGCTACCAGGTGGGTGCCTAAAGGAGAGTGATGTTGCATGACAGGCACTCTGCCCCCGGTGCAGAGGGAAACTTAGCAGCAAACCTGCTATTTCCCTGACAATACAGCTTGCCTGTTTTCCCCTTCTCAAGCTGTTATTTCACTGCACAAATTAGAAGAAAAAAAAAAAAACAAAACAAAACCAAAAGCAGCTGTGGGGAAAAAAACTCTTCAAAGTTCACAGGGTGAGTAAGGAAAGAGTAAAACCTCGAATGAACTCTGCTGGCTGAACTGGGTTAGGATGAAAAATGCTCCTGCTAAATGTTGAAAATTTAGGTCAGCCTTGTTTATGTGAAGATATAAACCACTGACATTTTGAGAAACATGTGGATCGAAGTGATACTTCAGTGTTCTTTCTGAATCACACTGGGCCACTAGGCCCCTTTATACCTACCAATTTCTCCCCCTTCAAACTAAAAAAAATAAATCTGAATTGTCACTTAAGCTGTAAGCAGCAACATATTGGAGTATTGTGCTTTACAGTCTAGTGGCAGCAGCTGCTGAAATATTTCATATTTTTAAAATATATTGAGTTAACCAAGTAGATACTTGGGAAACATAATAGGAGAGAACAAAGTAGGTACAATTTTGAAAGCTATCAGCTTTTTTCTTCCCCCTCCCTTGCTAATGTGGGTTACATTATTCCCCTATGAGTATTAGAGAAGATGAGGAAAAAGATAATTGATGCTTTTCTGAGACCTAATTGATGTTATCCAAAACATGCATCACACCAGATATCCATTACATTTAACACAGCTCAACATAAGGCGATTTTGATGATGTGAATAGGGCTCAATCTTATTTCTCCTCAAATCCACATGAATAGTTTATTATGTACAGAACCAGGCTCAGTGATTCATTTTGATAAAATGCTACTGAGCAGCAGCAAAACTGCCTGAGTATTTTGTCTGCCTGTACTGGGGCCTCCTACTGCTGCCATTGAAACAAATGGCAAAATTCCCATTTACTTCCATGGGAAGAGATCCAAGCCCTTAGAAACCATTGTATTTAAGGAAAAACATTTTTCCTCCCACTCATGACTACACTTCCCCTGAAAAACCAATGGAAATGTTTAAGCAGTCAGGTGGTTAGAACTGGGCCCAAAGGTCAGGAACAAAGAATATTAATACAGTCTTGCTATTGAAAAACTGAGCAGCATCTTTGAAGCATTGTAGGGGTTTTTTTAAACAGAAAATGTCACTTTTGGACCTAACTAGAAAGATTTTAAAATATATATAAAACTGGGAAGAAGAAATGAAGCACACATTTCATTTAGTGTCTGGATTACGGATTCTTATTAAACAAACCAGAGCTCATTATAAAATCAATATCAACTTAACCACTATACTCCCAGGAGAAATGGCAAAAAAGGTCACTCCAAGAAATTCAAACAATTTTCCTGCTGGAAGGGCACGATTTTAATTACAGATACTATTAATTAGAGCTGTCAGTAGGAAGATTGTCCTGTTAATTATCACAAATTCAGTTTCAAGTGTGATTTTGGAACCTGGAGGTTTTTTTTTTAATACAATAAAATATTAAATTCACATTCAAGGGAAAAAAAAATTACCTATCCTTTCTGTGGCTTAAACAAGGCAACAGCAAGTTCTCTATTTAAACCAAACAAAAATATTTACAGCCACAGTCTCTTCGGCCAACAAAACTGATCTGACAAACATGTTCAGTTCACACTTTATCCTGCAGGACACTTTTTTTCACTGGAAGTGTTCTTGGTCTCACTCTACATCTTTAAATGTAATGACTTCCAAATCAAGAGAAAGTAATTTAAAGATTTTTTTTTTTTTTTAAGTAAGCATTCCATTTAAACTGAAACCCAAACCCATTCCTGAACATACTGGTTGTTACAGAAACATTCATATTTATCATTCTGTGCTAAAACTTCCCCAGATTCAGCCTGTGGAGATGTACTTAATACACTACACCTTTAA
This sequence comes from Ceryle rudis, assembly GCA_033439905.1. Lineage (NCBI taxonomy): Eukaryota > Metazoa > Chordata > Aves > Coraciiformes > Cerylidae > Ceryle > Ceryle rudis. Next base: position 1,109 of record JAAGNO010022653.1, on the reverse strand, counting down.
CGTGGAAGAGGTACAGACAGACTCAAACTTTGCGAGGAAATACGAGTTTATTCCCTTATGACTCCCAGCTGCCAGTTTGAATCTATCTCAGCTCCAGAATACAGAAAGGCCATAATGTCTGATCCTAAGGAGAACAAGAAGGTAAAATACAACTTGACAGAAGCGTGCCATTAGTGAGACCCTATGGGTGCACAGCAGACACGGATACTACAGCCACAGTGTTTACACATTCTTGGGTTCTTTTTCCCAGTCACACTCCAAGTACTTTGGGATAGCAGACCAGAGCTGTGTGGTATATGACCATAACACAAGCATTACCACACCGTAACACACCAAAAAAATAAGTGTTAGGATCTAAAACAAACTTCAGCAAGGTGCAGTGTCTCTCTACCCAGTACTTTTGAAACTGAAAGAGAAAGCTTGAGGTTTCTGATTTATTTCAGAAAATCTGAGTGCAATCCTCCCGCATTACTGGCTACACATCTGCTACCATTGTTCTCCCAGAACCAGTCCTGGTTTACCTCCCCATCTATCAGCATTAGATTTCATTTTATCTGAATAATGGCAGAAGGTGGCAACAGATCAGGTCAAAGGCTCTTTTCATATCAGACCCTGAAGAATTCGATTACTCAAAAAGAGAGACATCTTCAGATAACCATGCAATCCATTCCTCATAAATGTTAAAGATTTTTTGTTATTAATAGTGGCAGGGGTGACAGATTATGGATATTAATGTTATTTTTCAGAGAATTTCAATAGCAAAGGCTTTTTTTTTGTTGTTTTTGTTTCTAATTAGGCACAAATTTACAGCAACCACCAAAATAGCCAAGATTAATATCCGTCAGTAAAAAGCTGCTACAGTGAATCCACGGGAATATGAATGGAGCGGGGGAGCAGGGGGGGCAGCATCGGAAACATACCCACTCCCCTCGGCTCCCAGTACAAGAAGGGATCCCCGGGGAAGCAGGGCCGGAGAATCTTGGTCCTTACCTGATAAGCAGCAGGGGCGTCGGAGCCGGCGTCGGCCCCCAGGGCCGAGAGCTTCTCCCGCAGGCGGTGGTGGGCGCGGTGGCGGAAGCAGTAGGCGACCCCCGACGCCGCCAGGACCC
>JAAGNO010022652.1:12733-29294 GCA_033439905.1 Ceryle rudis | reverse complement strand
CAAACAAACACACAACACAAAACACAAAAAAACCAAAAAAAAAAAAAAAAAAAAAAAAAAAAAAAACTAACAAAAAACCACCCACCCGCACCAAAAAAAAAAAAAAGCCAAACAAACAAAAAACAGCTCTGGAGGGCTTTCTACCATAAGCCTTGTATGGCTTCTAAGCTTAGAAGGACTTCAGGTACTTGGAGAGTGATACAGGCACCCTGAACTATCTAAAATCCCCTTTGCTTATTCATAGAGTTTAAAGATACTCCATGCAGGCAATTCACACACTAAACCACCCAAATCACCAAAACCACAGCACCTTAATGCTTCTTCCTAAGACAAAACATCAGCTTGCAGCTATGCATGACCTTCCACCAGTCTCTTCTGAAAGGTTTACTTCTCAAAGTGAATTTAACACACACAAACAAAACTCATTCCATCACCTAGGACAGCTGTGTTAGCCCTGGTGATAATAACACCTCCTGTTGACTTCGTCCGTAAATAGAAGGGTGGCCAACCTCTGAATCTTGAGCTGTTCACATGAGATCTTCCTGATTTATTTACACCTTACTAGCAACAGGGGCTCCTTGATAATGACAGTACTGCTGTATAATGTAAAAATACAGGCGTAAATGAAAGAGATACTGCTGTTCATGTTACTCTTATTAAATCACTCATGTTACCCTTTGGCTTAGCACATAGTGGGGTTGTGGGGCCTTTAGGACTTTTCTTCTTGGAATCATTCCATTCCTATCAGATTTTTGAAGTTTGTCTTTAGCTGTCATGTTCAAAGGTAACTGGCTTGCTAGATATGAGGTTGTTAGTAAAATTGGAAATAAACCTCTTAATACCAATTATCAATGATCAGTTTGACACAGCATTAAGAAGCAGGCATTTCTTTATTGCAGCACTAGATGTACGGGGCATCGCTCCACCTAAAGTGCATACTGTATATCACATCAGCCAAAGTTTATATTACCCTATCACATAAATATGTATTAAATTTCCTAGAATGATTATACATATTTACAGAGTCATTATGCATGCAAGTAGAATCTCAGGGATTTCAGAAGGTCTCTCAGGACCCTTTGGTGGTCACCCATCAGTGTCCTCTGGGTAAATTCTATGCTTCTTCCTTTTATAGACAAAAGCTGACTATCAGTCCCTCTTATAGTTATCTTATAACTTGCTTGTTCTGTAGTTTCCTTAGTGTGGAGTATGGTCTTCATTCTGATTGGTCGACGTTCCTCTTGGTTGTCACAGTTTTTACACTTTGATAACAGAAAATGCACCTGGTTTCCTTACAAATGTATCAAGGTTGCAGCCATGTTCAGTCTTCTGAGTTAACATGGCAGATACCTATTCTCAGGAGAGTATCTTGAACCTTGGACTGCCAAGAAGTAGAAGGTGACTGCTTACAACCTTTAATCAAGGGGGGTTGGAACTAGATGAACTTCAAGGTCCCTTTCAAACCAAACAATTCTGTGACTTCTCTGAATACAACCCTGTGCTTCAATTTTTATAAGGTAGGTGTAAATGCCCCACTTGACACAGTTTATTTAAAAGTACTTCATTCTCCCTAAACTTTGTATTGAAAACCTTAATTTCTGTTGTACTAAAACATGGTTTGTATTGCCACTCCAGGAGATCAAAATATCTAAAGCTAAGCACTTTGCATTTAACTTGCAGACAATGAAGCCTTTTACTGAGCCTAGCTCTTTCCCTATAAATCTTGTTAGTAAAGGAGGGGTGCTCACTTGTCACTATCTCAACTGCCTACAGCTACTTTAGGGTAAAACCAGGGCAGGTGCAGTGCAGTTTTTGGTTTCCTCCTGTAGGCCTGCAGCCATATGCTTCTTTGCAGCAGACAGACAGGAAATTTATAGCCATGCAATTATTGAATAAACTGCAGTGAGTCCTGGGGAAATCTCTATGTAAAAGAATCCCTGCAGAAAGAGGATTTTTTCTCTAGTCTCGTTTTCTTGCCAGTCTTCTGTATTGATAATCAAAGCAGATATATCTACAGTAACTTCCTGCCTATTAATTTACCTGGGAGCTCTTTTCTTTTCCTGCCTTCAGAGAAGAAGAACCTCAAAGCTTCATTAAATCCGTCAATTCTCCTTGATCTGCCTGGCAAAGTAAATTCAATTTCTATAGAATACTTCCCACCAAGCATATTTAGACCTATGGTAGGTAACTGAAATAGCTACAATCCAATGGCATAATAAACATGTTTAATTTTATTTTTCCTCCAACTGTGGCAGCCAAAGCTACTTGGTTCAAAAGACAAGGACTATGATTGTATAAGACAACAAATCTATTTATAACACTTTTAATACATGATGCAATCATACAAAACAAAACACGGATATATTTTGAGTTTCTGGTTTACTCACCATGCCAGTCACTTTACCAGTTTAAAATTATTAAGAAAAAAATGTGTCTGGCTTTGTGCCAGGACATCAGCTATCTATCATGTCTGCTCCTGCTGCTGGTATCAAAGTAGAATTTGCTGTATGATTCTATGTCCATACCTGACTTCCTGTGTCCTGCAGACGGAGTCACGTACAAGTGATGGGGGAGTCAGCCAGAGCCAGGACATTATTGTGGAAGCTCTTGACACAGAGGGGCAGTGAATCTAGTTAAAGAGTTTTAATGGGCAGTTTTGACCTTTCCTTACAAATGCAGAACACATACAGGAAAATGTATGTTTTTCATAAACATGCCCCAAACAGTATTTGAGGTTATAGAGGGCCTCAGAAAAATTTCTTTTAACATTCTGTAAATAAAACCATAAAATAATAATAAGTCTTTTTGAATAAATAACTTCTGGGTTAGAAATTCAGCTTTTAAGGAAAACAGAAGGTGAAAAAATAGCATTGTAATCAAAATACATACTTTTGATAGTTTCAGAACATTTTAACTGTACCAATTTGTATTTATTTACTGGTACTAACACAAGTTGCAGATTTTAATTTTTCATCCCAATCTGTGAAAGGGACTCTGATTTGTTTGTTTACCTGTTTTTGGAAAGTCCAAATCTTACAGTTTGGGGGAAATATCTTGTACCTCGGCATAGTGCTCCCCATCGACTTTAAAAGGCTGTCAAGCGGCTTTCTGTAGTTCTGATTTATTGAAGTCGTGCCAAAGGTGGACAGCACAATTCTGTGCTTACTTGACCAATTCAAAGGGCGTGTTTATGGGCAGACACTGTGGCCTGGAGGATGTTATCACTTTCCCACCCCCTGCCAGGATGGAATCTGACACTTCTCACTTAGCTAATGTTTTCTTCTCCCTTGCCCCTAGCTGTGGCTAAGTGATTGTTTATGGCAGATACTTTAAATCATTATCACCTCCTGGGCCTTTGAGTACTGCTACATAATCTGCTTTGGCATCAAGGAAACTTCTATCAATACAAAACAAAGCCAAATGTTTATCTGGTGAGATGACAGTCAAAGTGTCTCCCCTAATATTTAAAAACAAACAGCGGTACCTCTGCTCTGTTGCAATGAACACCAGCTAGCTAAAGCTAAGCAGTATTTCTGACACTCCTCAGTGCACAATGGAGACTCCTGGGAGAGGTGTTCTTAAATATCAGATATATCCAAGAAACCTGGAGTATGATAGAATATATGAATAACTTCACAAAATATGGTTGTATTTATGTCATTGCCTCTAGCACTTAAATCCTGGTTTGCAGTGTGGTGGTGCCATCATAACAATAAGGTGAGTTTTGCTCTGTTGACTGTCCAGCAGTGACTCCAGGCACAGCCAGAAAGCAGCTGTGCAGAGCAGAAGAAGGTGCTGGGGGCACGAGGAAGGCCATGACCTCTCTGCCTAACTTGGGAAAGCAAAGCTTGTCGCTCCCAGGGGAAAGATAGGAGTATGATGGCTGTGATTACTGATTAGCAGGGAAAACAGCCTCTCCCTGAATCCCCAGTGACTACAGACATGGCCCTCCCAACCCCCTGGGAAGAAGCACTCTTCATGAGTGTCTTCCACAAACATCCCCTGGTTCTTGTCTACTTATTTGTGCCTCTCATTCTCTCAGTTCTCGTCCTCAAAGCAAAAACATTCGGCTTTTTTTAAGCAGTTGAAAGACCTTCAACAGGCTCGATCAAATGTCATAGTAATCCTCACAGCTCTCCAAGGGCTTCTAGTAGTTGGCAAGTAGTTTGTTGGCAGAGAAGGCTTCAAAAGAACAAATAGATGGAGTAGTAATATCAGTGATAATCAATATATCAGAATATCAGTAATATCAGTAATAATGACAGAGCTCCTCTTACACACTCAAGCCAGAGCTATATTTTTGGAAAGCTTCTATTTGAAGATGAGTTTGAAAACAAGTCTCACCTATTGAAAATGCTCAAGTGGGTGTTGAATAGGTGCTGAATGGAAATTGGCCCATATTTCCAAATCTTATAAATTTTAGATCGCTTGTTACTAACTAAATGAGAAAAACACTGTCAAATATTGCTGTGGAAAACAAACAACAAAAAACAAACAAAAACAAAAACAAAGTCAAAACCCCCCTCAAAAACAACAACAACAAAACCCCACCAACCTAAAATGAGAATTCACTTTAGACTCCACATGGAATTTCATATTTGGAATGGAAGCTTAATAATTTGCATGATAAGGAGCTAATAATGTTGGTGTAGAAGTTGACACATGGGTTTAAATCCCGGTCCTAATTCAGTTCCTTTGTCACTGACCAGAGCTATTTGGAGCCTTTTTCTAAAGAACTGGATGCAAAAAGGGGGCATAGTGGACAGTGTTTGGGAAAGAAATAAGCAGGTTTAATGGATATTCATAGTCTTCAAAGAGAAGCTTGCTGTCCAAAAACATTAACATCAATAGAAATGTAATGGGTTTATATTTCTGGTTAACCAAACAACACATCTGTTACCTCACTTTGCTGTTCAATGTATTGCAGGTTTACTGCATGAAATTATTTTGACATACAAACTAACCGAAAACATGGTAGCAGGAGTAAACACAACTAAATAAAGAAATCCTGGCTATGGCTTTGAAAAACTCCTATTGCTGTACTGCATTGAAAATGTCCAGAGTTGTCAGCACAGCCAGCTCAAGGCTGACTCACAGCATGGGTGTCTAGGAGATGTTTTAAGCAGCAAAAGGAGCTGAAGTTACAGATCTCTTCAAGAGAGAGAGACATAGTAGTTGTTTTGTCCTTTCTATTATATTACCTCTTTGGAAGTAATTGCCTGAAAAAGAAAGTAGTGGGGAACAGCACAGGAGCATTTTTGTTGACTTCGCCCCTGTGAGCGTGGATTAAAGGAAACTCTTTCATTGCATAAGAGCAGTTAAAAGGTAGCATTGTTTTCTGGCTTGGACAATCAAGGATCAGACACGGACTATAATGAAATAATGAGGTTTACATTTTAAACACTCAAAGAAAGAGTGAGTCTGACCCTTTCCTTATTCTTTGGCTTTGTATTTAATAGCCTGTCCATATTGAATATGTTACCCTTGCACCCATGTCTTTCATTCAAAGCATTCTTACTGCCACAGCTACATCTCTAACACCAAAACTAGCACGTTAAGTCTGAAAGGATATTTAATCACCGAGCTCCAAAACTTTGTGAATCTGACCTCTGCAATCACATTTTCTCTTTTTCAGCCGACTCTAATTTATTCACATCTAGATTTCATCCTCTCTTCTTTGCCCAAACTGCCTAAGCGATATTCTGCATATTTATTTCTCATGGTTTTTGAATAAACTATTTGCTGCTTCATTGTATTCTTTAACACAGTCACACTTCAGCCTTCTCCTTGTTCTACTTTTGCTTAGATTTTTTTTCTTTATACCTGACTGTTTTTTATCCAACCTTGCCTTCTCTTTCTACTTACAGATGCCTCAAAATCCAGTATAGTCCATTCTCTTCCTTCATTTTCCTCTCCCTTTCAATTTCCTTCAGGATATGAATGACTCCCTTAAAGTGGATTACTGATGTTTGCCATTTTGCCTCTGAGGAATTCCAGGTCAGAACATCAGTATGAAGTTATTTTTCTGATATATCCTCTTTGACATTCTAGTGCCAGTTCTGACTGCAATGCTTCTGAAGCACTGGTAAGTACCAGTTCTTGGTAGCTCTCTGCTAGCTTTTCTCCACAACCGTTGCTAGATTCACTTCTCCATATTCACATTCTTGAAGCAATTTGAGTCAGACTTCTTGTCTACCATGCTTCCAATCTTCTAATCATTCCTAAAATCTCCTTCTTCAATATTGTAAAATTTCTCTATTTTTTTCAAGCTTTTGCTATTCTGCTGCCTAACTCTTGCCTTAAATAATATAGTCTTAAGTTGTCATCTTTTTATGAAGTTGTAGCTATTATATTTGTCCATACCTTGTTTTCAGTGTCTCCTGAAGGATCAAAATATCATTCACTACTGGAGTGTCAGTTACTGTCATTTTTTTTCCCCAATTTGGTTATTAATTTTAGTGTATGAAGAAAAAAAATGCTTGAAGAATGACCTAGTACTTTTCTTTTTCTCAGTCTTTCCTTCCCCCTATGTTTTCCCTGTGGGTATTAAAAGCATATGCAAAAGGCTAATTCCACACTGAGGAGAGAAGAGATGATCTTACAACATGTTCTTTTGCTTATTAGCCCAGATTTATTTATCTAGGATTTGAAGCATCCTGAGTAAAAAAAATAGATAGCTGAAACATAAGAGATTTAGAACTTTCTTTCTTACCATCAACTCCAGTTTAAGACTATTTTTCTGTAAACTCTTTAGGCTATAACTCCTTAATGTTGATATCTCCTGTGAAACTTGGTTTACTCTTCAAAATACTTGAGTGCTCAAACCAGCAAGAAATTAGGATCTGGCTATCCAAACTATTAGGTTACAGAGTTCTTTTTGTCAGTTCAATCTCCCTCTGTACATCACACAGAATTTTTAGTCTAAATTATATTGCATATTGTCCTAATCATTGAGTTATAAGGACCCATTTGCTCCACAGATGTCAAAATTAATAGTTAACACATAGGGTTTATGATTTTATCGACTTTTTTGCTAAATTTAGCCATACTTTTGGAGTGATCAAAACTCATTATATATAGTGAATTGGTTTCTGAAACTCACCCAGCTAATTCTATCTAATGTGACTGGGGTTTCCTTGCTGAGATGCAGTCTGATTTTGGTGGCACTTTTATATGTAGTAATTTACACTGATCTATGTAAATCTAAAAGAACAAAAGGAAGGATATTGAATGGAGTAATGCCTAAAAATGCCTACATTTGTGGATTATGAACACAAAGAAATCATCCAGAAGCAGCAAACATGAATTTAAATTTTGTTTCCAGCATGGCAAAAACTATGCACAGAGCTTGAAGATCTTTCATTAACATGAAGGATTTAGAAAAATGTGTCTGCATTGAAACTTGGTCTCTAATATGGCCAATGCTTGAGAGCTTTAATTGCCCTAAGAGGGAAATCTGCTATAATTAAACTTTAATTGTGATGAGTAGGAGGAAAGGTTTATCTTTTCAATTCTACCTTCCAGCTTGATGACCATTCATTTCCACTGACAGTAATCATGCTTAAAAGACTTTAATACACAGTGTGATAGAAAGGAACATCAGATATGTATCTATGGAGAACACTGTTCATACTGTCTTAGATCATAACCCAAAATGAGCTGTTGATCTCATCAGTTCTCATTTGTTCATAGCATAAAATCACCACATGGTTTGGCATGGAAAGAATTCCCTGTTAAGTGAAATCTGTGGCTTTTTGAAGGGTATAGCAGGTTTAGTACAAAACTAAACACAAGGAGTACACCAAGACCAGTGTTGTTTAAGCACTATACTAATTTTCACATGGAAAGAATACGTTATTTGTGTTTTCTGCCACCAGCTACCTTCACAGCTTTTTTTCCTTCCATTTTGTGACCCTTTCTAATGAAGGGTTTCTTATTTCCAACCACTGTCATGGAAACAGTCTAGTCAGATTATCTATGAGTTCGTTGTCTAGGTATTTGCATCATTTACTAATAAACACAGCTGACACTGTTTTAGTTGTTCAACTCAAATTAAACTTTCCTTTCTCAGCAAACAAACCTGACCTGAAAGACAATAACACCTTGGTTTATTGCATGGCCTCTCATTATTTTCTGAAATTAATGTTAAATGAACAGGATGTTGAAAAAGGTTGTTTAGGCTTTTGTGCATGTGAAACTTGATCCTGCCCTGTATTGCATGCTAATTAACTCTTCACTTTTGGAAGTCAACACACAATTACATCTTCTATGTCAGTGTTCAGATTTTGAGGAGGAAGTGTTCAATTAGCATTGTCAAATGAAAATGTAGACATTCACTATATAGAAGGAACCTTTTGTTGACTTAGAGTCAAGCAGTGTCAAAGGCACAGCAGGAAATTGCCATTAGCCAATCTGGACTTTCTCAACATTCAGCTCTACATCCCATAATCATCAGCCTCTGAAGGAGAGTAATTTGGGTAGCAAGTCAATCACATCTGTAACTTTGGCCAACCCATCTATGACATGCTTCCACAGATGGGATGAAGATTGCTTACATATTCCAGATCCTGGACCTAGTGCTTGGCTCTTTTCTTTATCATGTATGCTAAACACCATTGGGAAACAGTTGTTATTTTGGAGGCAAGAGATTATGATTTATCTTTAAAGTTCCAACAGCTGTTTCATTTCATGAAACCTATTTTTGAAAATTTCATGGCTGCATTTGGTAATTGATATTTATTGTTATATTCAGGAGATGAAAGTTGCAAATTAGGATTAATATTCAAATGTAAGATTGAGTCACATGGAATGTTTTTAAGCAAACTCAGAAAGATGTGCTGAATATCAGTCTACATGTCACTTCCAAAAAAGGCAGTACTGGAGTCATGGGTTATATTCATCCCATTTTTCCACCCCACAAGTGGTTCTCTGTGCAACAATAGTGAAGTTGTAAGCTCCAGCTGGCATTGTGCAACAGCTGTAATATGGGGGGGGGGAATGGACTTCCAAATGTCCTCTGTACACATATTTAAGTAAATTTAGCTCTCATAGAATCTTCATAGATAGAATGGCTTGAGTTGGAAAGGACCTTAAAGACCGTCTAGTTCCAACCATATGCAGGGACACCTCATACTAGACCAAGTAGCTCAAAGCCTCATCCAGTCTGGTCTTAAATGCTTCTAGGGGATGAGATATCCACAGCTTCTCCAGGCAACCCATTGCAGTGTTACACCACCCTCATAGTAAAGAACTTAGTCCTAAAGAAGTTCTATGTATCCTTTTTTAGAAAAAACCTTACAGAACTTAATGGAACACAAATTTGAGGTGATGATATTGGGGGAAGACTGTTCTGTTAAATAGGATCTATGGCTATTTTAGTTTTAAATAAGAAATGGTTAAGCTCAGTATAGAAACATGCAATAAAGATTAATTTGTTTTCTCTTGAAGATTCATGTTTCTTGGAAGCTTGAGGATTAGAATTAAACAAATTAATTAGCTAAACCCAAACATGCTGATATAATGTATCTTCAGATTCTTACTTTCTCTTTTTCTTTTGCAGATGTGTGAAATGATTCAGCTCAGGTATCATTTTTCTAACTTTTAAATTTAATTGAAGGATTGGAGAAAATAATACAAATAGTAAATACTGTGTTTAAAAATTTACCTTATTGGGAGATGGAAATGCTGAAGATGTGTAGATAACTATGGCTAGCAATAAATACCATCAGGTAAATTTTACCTTAAAACAGCATTCCGTGTGTATTTATTGCCTAAAGATGGCACATTAAAAGATATAGCTAAATATTCATTTCAGCTAAGTTGCAGAGTACCATAAAATACTGGGTATACTCCTTGCAATCCATTGCTTTAGTGAGGTTTATCAAGGTTTAGTGAGGTTGCCAAATAGATTCATTTTATCTTAATCTGACTTGCTATTTTTTCACATTTATTTGTCTTTGCATTGGTTTGAATAACTACTGAATGCAAAAAGCAGGCTATTTTTTATGTCAAGAAGTTCCAGAAATGCTGAAAGGAGTAGTATGCAGGGTGATAGTATCATAACTCAGCCGACAGGCAGAACAAATTCCAGTATGCTAGTCTATACCTGTCATCATAAAATCATCCCTGGCTTAGAAAAGTGGTCCAAATTTTCATGGGGTACTTCTCAATTAGGATACAATAAAAGACCATGTGTTCTTACCTTGAACAACTATAAAATAATTAGTTCAAATGTTATAAAATTGCTGTTGAGTTATAAGTTAGGTTTGATCTACTTCTGGTGACGCAGTTTCAAATCCATGATGACAGAATAATTAGTGGTGTGTCACACTACGGATAAGATAAAATCATTACTGTTCTATATTTTAATAAAACAGCAAACACCATGATTGCTTCACTACTGGTGAACTAATTTCCAGTTCTGAAAGAGTAATAACAAATATTTTGCCTTAGAGGATGGAAACCACACAAAAGTAAATAATTTTAAAGGAAGCTGCAGGCATAGTTTTCATGTTTTATGACACGCAAGCTTTGGTTATAATATGAACAGTCAGTAGTTTTTCCTAATTAGTAGAAATATAGCTATTTACAGTAAAGTAGAAAAACTGATTATTATTATAACATTAAGAGAGGATTTTACTAGATATTAAGCAGGCATAACCTCCTCCACAGAAGAGATACTTTATTAGTATTAGTACACTTTAAAATTCCCAAAATTGAAAAGTCTGTTCTATGGGAAAATTCAGTACTTCAGAAGTTCTCTTCTAAAACTGTACAAAAAGCAGAAAGATTGAAGTTTCTTCTGGAAAACAAACCCTGCTTTGTTAGCATGGGGAAGAAAGATTTATCCGCATCTAGATAATAAGCTCAGAAGACTAAGACAGCCATAGACCTCTCCCATAGTTATAGATCTATGACATAGACCTGGAAATTTTTTAATCTATCTACACAGCAACATTATTCCATAGTCTAAAGCCTTGTGAATGCAAGAAATACCTGAGCAAGCAGTCTTAGAACCAGGAAAATATTCTACTGGGAAAGTATCAGACAAGGCACTTAGGATCAGTTTTTATGTCATCCACCTTTCTGTACCTTGTGACCAAGGTATTTCAAAGAAAAAATATAGGTGATAGAGAGAAAGATTTATATTATATACATAGATATAGATTCATAAAAATCAGTATCATCTTCTGGGAAAAAAAAAAGGCCCTGCTGGAATTCAAATGAAAAAGTTCTACTGAAGGTTTTTTTTTCAGACCATTTGTCTTCTTTTGTTTCCTTTATTCTTCCCCTTTAAAAACAAAGATTTAGGACTGAATTTATGAATTTTTAAGTTTTCTCTCTGATGATGAAAATACTATTTTTTTTTTTACTTTAGTATTACATGGAACTTCTATGAAGGTAGCCAGAAAAAAAGAAGTATTTCAAAGGCAGTGTTTTACTTTCTCAGGTGTTATTAAGCAGGGCTTGAGAATTAGAATGTGGTAGTGATTTTCATGCTGATTTTTACAACATGTTTGTGTAAAGGATGATAGATGCTTTTCTGGCTGTTTGTAGTAATGAGCTGTAGATCTCTACGTCTGATAAAACTAAACTCTCCCTGCTGTAAATTAGTAGAGGCATAATTCACTAGTATTTTTGCAGTTTCTAAGAAATAAAATTGTATATTAATGTGCAATTAATTCCTTGTGGATTTTTGTCATGGACATGTAAGTGTCCAGAGAGTACAATTATCACTAACTAGCTGAACACTTCATCTATAGTGAATTAACCATTGACTCTTTCTGATCCAGTCTGGGTTTTCTACTGGAAAAGGGAGAGTATTTTTTTTCTGAATACTACTGTACAACCCAAAATATTTTTAGGTTGCTTAAGAGCTTTGGCCAGTTATTAAAAAGACTATGAAGAAAAAGTAGTATACAGGGGCTAAGGAGTCAAAGTTAAAAGACCACATGAACAGCATTGGTAGAGATGGTAACAGATCTGTCATTCTTGGCTCTTCTGAGTGATTTAATCACTGAGAAATTAACACACTCTTCTTCAGGCCTCACTGTGACTTTTGCCGTTAGAAATTCTGGTATTGAATTACTGTTTTGTTTTGGGGTTTTGGTTTTTTTTTTCATTAGTGCTTCAGCATTTCAGAACATTTGATATTCCACTTGAACCAATGAAAAGCATATCACCAACTGGCTCTTTGTCTTTGATACACCTCAGTTAAAAATGCTTTTCACTTCACTGACATAATGTCACATGCCATGAAATGATTTTCTTTTCACAGATTCTCGGTGTCATTCCTAAGAATGTAATTAGATCTGCACCATGGTCATGTAAGTAGCCCAAAGAAGCAGAATACAGAGTTCAGAGACTTTTTTTTTTTTTTAACATCAGTGCGAGTCATGAGCTGTGCCCTTCAGCACTTTTGACTTGGCTGGAAATGTTAAAAACACTAGTTAAAGCTTCTAACTCTTCAAATGTGCAAGTGCATGTAATCTACTTTTGAGTTTTTTCTCTATTTGTCCTATTATTAGTCTACTTGTATGATTCCTGCAATATGCTTGATAAAATTGACTCAGATATAGAGTGGTCTCAGAAGCCTCCTGACTCTACTGCAAAGTTGCTTGAGAAGAACTAACAATCAGAAATAATGTATATAATATTTTGATGGCTTTATGCAAGATGAATGCAAGACATGTTTGTGAGTAGGCCAGGAAGGGAGGAGTGAGAGCCTGGGAATAAAGAAGAAAGAATTAACATTTCATGGTACTTTCCTGTAAGGTAAAAATGTAGAATATATTTTATTCAGGGCCATTAGCAACAGTCATGATATGTTTCTACCAATGTCTTAAAAAGAATCTGTTACCATTGTCTTTGATACAGAACCCAGTGATGGATGCAAAACTTGTTGATGGATACAAAGATAAAATACCTCTGCTATTCTCTGAATTTAATAATGTCCTGGTCTGAGTGACATTTGACCATGACAAATGTTTTGTCACATTGGTTATTAGAAATGACGGTTTAGATACTACAGGTTATAGCTCTGATTCAGATTTTCATAAGCAACTATATCTGAGATTCATAAGGGAAGGCCTCATCAGGTTAGATTCATAAAGGACTGGATATGCACTTATCATGCAGGAAGATTTTCAATGGAATTTAGTTTCATAACCTTGTCTTGCTTTCTTGTCTCTCCTATGTTGAGTCTTCCTAACTTCTCTTCAAGTCAGTGAATTTTCAGGTCTGGCATAACTTTTAAGAGTGGTACCCTATGAAGTTTTGCTTCAAAAAATAGGAGTAGTAATTATAAACCTGAAAAATAATATTTCCAAACCAATCAGATTAACTGACATTTTGTATCCCCATAATAAAATGAAAAAAATCAGAGAATGTTATTTCTCAAAAATGAAAACATGTTAAATCTGTTGTGGGCTCTGATTCAGTTTAACAGCAGAGTTGCATACACCTGAAAAACAGGTTTGTCAAGGAAAGACTTCCAGATGCCGCTTTATAGGAATGATAATAGACGCCACTATGCTGGAGATACAGATAACAAACCAGTTAAGAATGGTTTTCTTTTATTGTAGTCACATGCAATTTAAAACCAGCTTCTGAGTTTCTTTTTGTGTCAGATTCACAGTGGGTAAAATTCAATCTTGTGATATGGAAATGTATATTCACTGGTTTATATTTCTTTTCTTAATAATATATACTCCCTTTGTAGCCATTATCACTCCCAAATTAAAGTAATTAACCATCTATAAGATGAAGGATAGTATAATCTCAGCTGAAGAGAGGGATGTCAAAAAGCATGGCTTACTCTTTCTATCCACTTCTATTACTATTTTGGCTAATGCAGTTTATTATTATTATTTGACTAGCATCTATAGATATCTTATTGGCCAGCATATTAATACTTCTTTTCTTTGTTTCTGCCAAGAAAACAACTGATACTGACTCTTAATGAGAATACCTTTCATCTTCATTTAGGTCTTATGACATTACGAACAGTGAAAAACTTGTCATTGAAAATATCTTACTTTACTCACCTCACCATTCCCTCTTCTTCATCACAGCTGAAACAGTTTATTTAGTACAGTAGTCCTGGAAAGAAAGATAAAAAACAATTTAACATGTCTGATAGTCATCAGTTGTTCAGCAGACATTACAAGACTGTTTTATCTCCTAATTACTCAGGAAGACACAGGCTGCACTCTCAGGACTTTCACTGCTGAAAAGTGGATTTGTATTTCAGTTGTACATCTATCTATCACTTCTCGAGAAGCAAGAAAATGCTAGAAAAATATTCCATGCAAACACTTTGCAGCTTCCTGCCTCAGCTGTTTTTGAAGTCTTAAATCCTGAAATCTGACTTCATCGCTGGTAAATACAAACGATTACAGAGCTGGAATGAAGCTAGTGAAAATCTGAAACACGACTGAGGTACAATAGAGAAACAGAAGAAATCTGCCATATTCTTTATAGTCAGTTCTTTCAACTCTTGAGCAAGTATCTGTGCAGAAGCAGCCAAATCAACCATTTGGTCTTGACTTCTTCTGTGTTCCTTACTTGGATAAAATGTACATTGATGAGCATGAGGACAGGTCAGGAAAGACAAATAGCAGATGTAATAAGGAGTTGCTGTCACGCTCTCTATCCCTTGAAAAAGAGTGACTTAATAGTATCTGAAGGCCTCAGTTTGTTGAGTTGAGATCTTCAACATGGCTATCCTGCCTTTATGACACTAGAAGTAATATAATTCTTTCTGTAGAGGAGCAAGACTGAGCTTTCCAAGCCAGCCTTGAATTTTTTCCTCTGTATTTAACACCATGAAACTGAACTACAATGGAGAAGATGCAGTCTTTATCTGTATGTTCTGTGTGAAATCTGACCTGTGATTCATAAAAGGTGATCCTCACTTCCCAGACTACCCCTTTTCCTGAAGGCTTCCTGCTCAGATTTGATTGATAAGTGAATGCATTTTCCAGATACACTTTCTTGACTTTTTTTTTTTCTTTTTCCTTCTCCTTCCTCATTTCTGAAAAGAAGCAATGATGGGGAAGAAATGGACTGTAAAAGAAGCACAAAAGCAGAGATTTGCTGAATGATGAGAGTAGACTCAAGAGGCCTCCAGGTACAAATGGGATAATTGGACAGCATAATATCATATGACTTCAAGACATGATGCGACTAGTATCCCTACAGCACTCAATTTTATATATGTCCAAATACTGGCCTGTCTTCAACCACCATTCTTCTGGGGCCTCTCTCTGTATCATTTAGCTCACAGTGAAGGATGCTTTGTTCCTTTAGGCACAGAGGGGGTTTGTTTTATATCCTTCAGCTTGTGTTTAGGAGGAGGGCAGGACACACATTTGCAACCTGTCTCCACAGCACTGCCTGTTGTGACAAGTATGACAGGTCTGTAACAAGGACTGCCCATACAGCTGCTCAGCTTCCTCTTATTCTGACATGGTTTTGATACTTCCATATCCAGTCCTACTTTCCTCAGCTCATCAATCATTCTGGACATACATCCCTTGGCTCCTTGACTTTCAGTACATTCCAGTGAATTTCTTTCAGGTTTATAATTGCTCAAGATGAGTATTTTTCTTCTTGCAGTAGTTTTAGGCTACTCTGAAGTAGTACCTCTCTGAAAATATTCACAGGTAAGGGAGATGGAAATAGAGCCTAAAGAATCATGACTAACATGGTGCCTGAGATCTTCCCTATATGTTGGATATTACTTAGGAAGGAAACATAGAACCTCTCCCTTTTCTTCTTTCTGAATCTCCTGTTAAGGTTGAAGGAAATCTCTCTGTAACACAGGCTTGCATACAGTGTGAGAGTCTCAAACTGCCGTGACTAATTAAGACAAAGGGGAAGGGAATTCCTTTCTAATCACAATGTGAGATCTTCAGCGGCTTTTTAAAAAGCACCCTTTGAGCTGAGGTGATTAGTACTGCTTTATTGTTCAGAAATGTCTGAGAAACAGTCTGTATCTAGTACATTTAAAAATGTGCTTCTCTTTCAAACTGTATGAAATTATTTAATTTTTGTATATGTGTAACTACATATAACAACAAATGGTATGTATGAGATACATGGTGTGGGTGACTTTACAGTGAGTTGGTCACATAGGACCAATCATCATTCATTCTTTTAGTATTTCTTTTTTTCCTAAATATTTTATTTTTTCCTACCTCTATATACCCCGTAATTATCAGGAATAATCTTTCTTTTTTTGTTTTTTTTTTACAATTAAATTTAAAGAAATTTCCCTACACATACACCATGTCACATAAATCAATTTTGAATCTATCTCTTAAGACAGGTTTTATCCAGACCTAGCTAATGTAGAGTAATTATGACAATTGCTCTGAGTCTTCAGGAAGGAAAAAACATTCATTTATATAATCATAGAATCATAGAAATGTCTGGGTTGGAAGGGACCTCTAGAGGTCATCTAGTCCAAGCCCCCTGCTGAAAGCAGGGACATCCTCAACTAGAGTAGGTTGCTCAGGGCCCTGTCAAGCCTCACTTTAAAAGTCTCCAGGGATGGGGC